>JAQMYJ010000018.1:19945930-19960103 GCA_030014305.1 Clarias laeviceps | reverse complement strand
GTGCATTGCTTATAGTTTTCTTTGAAACAACAGTACCTGCTGATGCAAGGTCTTCCTGAAGTTCTGCCCGAGTGGTTGTTGGCTCTTGGAGAACTCCCCTGATTATTCTTTGGACTACTCGGACAGGGATCTTACGTGGAGCACCTGATTGTGGCCGGTTTATGGTGAACTAATGCTCTTTCCATTTCCGGATAATGGCCCCCACAGTGCTCACGGGAACATTCGGCATTCTGGAAATGCGCCTATAACTATTCCCATCAGAATGCTTTTCAATGATAAGATTACGAAGATCTTTTACCCATCATGAAGTCTTTCCTGTGTGCCTCCTGTGTAATGAGAAGCCTTTACAGGCCATCAATTAGGACTAAAGCAGCTGATATCAATTAGTACTGATAGGGGGCAGGGTTTCTCTCTCAATACTGACAGATTTCAGGTGATCTCCTGGCTTTCTATGCCATTTTGCATCTTGTTATCTTCGTATATTCAATACTTATTCCCTGTGTCATTTCACTTTATTTATTATTACTCAATTTGTATACATACTGTAAATGTTCTGATTTCTTTGTTTGAATTCAATATTTGGCTTGATGGCTACATCTGGTGGAAATTTTGTGTCAATTGCCCACTTATAAACTGATAAAATGCTGATGTGTCAAATACTTATTTTCCCCCTCCTGTATACTATATATACAGAGTCAGCCAAAAATCTATACACACTTCAGGAAAAGAAAAACTTGTATAAATATTTAAATACAAAATGTATACGTTATACAGTATATTGATGTACATGATAATATGATGATAATATAATAATGTTATTAATATTATATACATCATACTATGTTTCTTTTCCTGAAGTGTGTATACATTTTTCGCCTGACTCTGTATATTTAAGTTATAAATAAATTATGCAGCCAGAGTGCGGATAATTTTTGACTCCCCCTCGTATTTACAGTTTATAGTAGCCTATATATTATAGCTGTAAAGCGAGGCTCCTTGAGGTGTTTCAGTTCAGAGGATTAGCGGTCTAGACAGCTGCAGTTCCTGAAACACTAAACTGACACCAGCAGTCACGCCGCGGTTAAACTTAACGAGATCACATTTTAATTAACAGTTTGCAGTTCATGAATAAGATTTCTTTTTTTTTTTTTTTTTTTTTTTAATCAGAAGTCTAGATGATTAATTGAGATTGAACTCTTTTGTAGCTCTTGGTACACTCAGTAAACAAAGGTCTCTTTGTATTTACTCACACAATGATGGCTCGTCCTTATACTGTATTGTGTTTACTCTCAAAAAAGTTGCTCGCTTTTCTCTTTTTAGCTTTTGTGTGCTGGTTTATGATGAAGCGCCCGCGGCCTTGGCCTATTTGTCTTACTGATCTGTGCTATTGTTTCCACATAGCTAAATATTAATAACTGTCACCAGGATAATTACACAATGCAGGAGGACTCTACATGAGCTCCCACGCTTGGAGATATCGCCGCAAAGCAGTTTATACTGGGAGACGTTGCTAAGAAATGTGAATCGATGTGTGTTGTTTTTGTCCTGCTGTGCTCCGTGGAGTCTGGCTTTTTTTTTTTTTTACCCAACAGCTTTTATTTTAGTATTAAAGAACAAATACAAGCTTGTACACGATTAGATTTTAGAAATCAAAAATATTTTTTTTCTTTAATAACTTCTATCCTTTTTATCAAACACAGATGCTACGTATCGGGGCTTTGCTGTATAACATGGGAATTTAATCCCAAAACTCTGAAATCTTGAGATCATACAAAATCAGAGGTTGGTAGTACTGTAGCGGGTTTTTAGGTGGTTTGTAGACTAGTTATATGGGTTGTGCCTCTTAGTGATGGATACTAGCATCCAAAATATACAAAACTATTCTAGTTAACTATTGATCTGGACAGCTTTGAGCTGTTCCTACTGAAGTTCTCATGACCGGTTGACGATCAAACATGCTAAAATGGCTAAATCAAACCCTGCACACTAAACTTGTAAAACATACACACTTACGGTATGCTACACCACTTACAGTGAGGTTTATTACAGAAATACATGGCAGGTCGTAGCTTTTAGGGTGATTTGTATTTTTAATTTTTTTTTTTTTTTGCACATTTTAGACAGAGTAGTCTAACAGACCCTACAGTGCATATGGTGAGTATGTTGTAATTGCGGACGTTCATGGCAGATTCACAGCTTCTGTAGCCACAGAAAGTATCAGAAAATGCGTACTAAGGTTTTTCTTAACAGATTCTTAACAGTTCTTAACAAGTCTTGACAATACATATGAAATCCTGAGGTGTAGTAAGGAATTTGTAGCAGTTGGTAGGCAGATCGTGACAGTTCTTAGACAGTTCTTGATGGTCAGCATGAATTTGTAGCAGAGTCCTAAGTGACTTGTAATTATATTAATTTTTTCTATTGAATGCGTAGCTAATTCTGAAAGTCTTGGTTTCAGGACAACTCGGTGCACTTTAACAAAAATGTAAGAATGTGGGCAAGTCCTTTTACTCAAGGCCTGTATACAAGCTATCTTTAATATCTACCATTTTTAAAGTTTATTTTAAGGGTTATTGTAGAACTGCAATAGTGTTATTCCCTTATTTTATTTGTATTCTCCTCAGAAAAATACAAAAGAGCATTTTTTTTTTTTATCTGTTGCAGAAAACTTAAATTTCCAGTTTTATCATTTTAAAGTGTGGATGCTGGAGACTGTTTACAGATTTTTTATTTTTTTTTTAAATCCATTACATCAATGATAGTTAATCTACAGTATTTATTAGATTTAGATTTTGTAGATTGCAAATTATTAGTGATGTGAATCACCAGGGGCCACATGAGGTCATATCACGATTCCATGGTGCCGAATCGCTTTGACGATGACAATTTTATATATACAGTATATCCTAATTCAATATTATTATAATTTTTTTTTTTTTTTAGATTTTGACATCTATGCATTTATAAATTACAAATATTTTTTAAAATGTTGTTTTTGGAGTCAGTGTGGTGACACGTGGTGATAAATTTCATTTCAAAAGGATTGTGATATGTGACTGAACGGATTTCCTCCATCTCTCTGAGTTACTGTAGAAATAATAACCTTTACACGATATACACATCACACAAGTTTTTAAATGCTCACCATTTCCCCCAAGACTTGTATGATTCGTTACAAGTTAATTAGCGCCAGTCCGATGTAATCAGTAGATCAGTCCTCTTACCTCCACGAGCTTGCTCTCTTCCCACACTCCCGTTATTATGTACAACCCACACAAAAGTTCTTGCCTAATTGATTTTCACAAAATTTCCCAGCCATCTACTGCAAGCTAAATTCTGCTTTTGTAAGGCATAGAGCTTAATCACCGACTGATTACTTTCCAAAACCGATGAGATGTAATTCAGCTAGTGAAGTGTGTCAGCGGCTCACTGGGGAGATTTGTGCATCTTTAGCAAAAGCAAGACTCAAGGGTGCTTTAATACATTACTAACACATCATCATAGCAATCTTGACACCAGTGTAGCATCCCGGCTCCAATTAGCCTGTTTTGTGACTTTCTGTATAAAAAAAGAGAGATGTAAAGACCTGAAGTGCTCTGCATGCTTCCCAAAGGTTTACCAACTGCACTGCATTTCATTAATGCTGTGTATCATTATTGAACATCGTTACATGAGCTTATATTGTCAACTTAAGGAAAAATGTGTTTTAATATTAAGTGAGGCAATTCACAAATAATCACACCCAGTCTAAGTAGGTAGAAATTTCTTTAATGACGCTTCCACAATTTACTCAAAATTGTACTATAAATACTTAACACAAGGCCCCAATGTTACTCCAACCCATTAAATCATCTTAGCAAGCAGGAATATTAAGCGATACGACTGCCTTGTATCAAACTTTACTCAATTTTGTCATTGCTGAAATGTATATTATTGTGCGTGCTAATTGATTTAATGAACCTATTACAAATGGTTCCAGATTGTGTCTCAGGTGATGTGTGTATTGTGGAGCTCATAGATTGTACAAGTATAACTTAGTAGTATTTAGGAGATAAGTAGCTTGTGCTATAGTTACAGCATCAGAGTACAATATATAAATAATAAAAAAAATTTTTTTATATATATATACAGTAAAAGTTTTGTGAGATTAGCAAGAAGTAGGAGTTATTTTAATTTCCTGGTTGTTATTAAAAAATTATAACCCAGATGTTAAGTCTACAGTGGCCAAGAAAGGCAAAACAAAATAACAAAAACCGAAAACGAAATAACATCAGAAAACACAACGACAATTCAGTCAAACTGGAAAAGGTATGTAGGTGTAGTTTGCGAATGAAAGTCTTATCGCTGATTGGACGAGACATCTGTCACTTAAGAATTACAAAAAAGACTGCAGCCTCACAGCATTTACTGTAAATGTCCAAAAAAGGTAGGTGTGGTTTGTCGTTCTGTTTTCTGATGTTATTTTGTTTTCAGATTGTATATTTTGTTTTTGGATTTTTTAAATTTAGTTTTTCGATTTTGTTTGTTTGTTTGTTTTTGGATTTTTCATTTTGTTTTTAGTTTTGTTATTTTATGTTTGAATTTCTTTAGTTTTTGAATTCATTTTGTTTTAGAATTTTTGTTTTCCATTTTGTTATTGTGTTTTGGGTTTTGTTAATGTGTTTTCCGTTTTGTTATTTTGTTTTTGTTTTCGAATTTTTCATTTTATTTTTGGTTTTGTTATTTTGTTTTTGATTTTATTCTGTTTGTGAATTTAGTTTGTTTTTGAATTTTGTTTGTTTTCCATTTTGTTTAGTTTTTTCCTTTTTGGATTTTTTATTTTGTTTTCGGTTTTATTTTGTTTTCAGATTTTTTTATTTTGTTTTCAGTTTTGTTATTTTATGTTTGATTTTATTTTGTTTTAGAATTTTTGTTTTCCATTTTGTTATTTTGTTTTCGGTTTTGTGGTGTTTTCAGTTTTGTTACGGTGTTTTCCGTTTCTTTTTGTTTTCAGATTTTTCATTGTGTTTTCAGATTTTTTTTTTTCGATTTAATTTTGTTTGTGAATTTATTTTGTTTTTGGATTTTTCATTTTGTTTTCGGTTTTGTTATTTTGTTTTTGTTTTCGGATTTTATTTTGTTTTCTGTTTTTATTTTTTTGTTTTTATTTTGTTTTTGAATTTTTGTTTTCCATTTTGTTATTTTGTTTATGGATTTTGAATTTTGTTTTCGGTTTTGTTATTTTGTTTTCTTATTTTAAATTTTGCTTTTGGTTTTATTTTGTTTTTGAATTTTGTTTTGCACTTCTCGGCCTCCATAGAAGTCTGCTTAGTTTGCTTGCTCCACCACTGTTTTTGTTGTTGTTCTCCTTTTGACTGCTCCCAATATAGTTACGGTTATTTGATTTGGCGCAGGTTTTTCATTTACAGTTGCGCTTTCTGATGCAACCCTCCCCATTTTATCCAGCCTTAAGGATGAGCACTGAGAGTCCACTGACTTGTGAGGTTTCCTGCTCCTGGAATCGAACCCTATTACAGAAACAGGTGGAGATATACCGCTACTCTTTATATGGCTTTACTTTGTCCACCATTGTAAAGGTAAGCAGGTCTGTTGGACCCTTTCTGTTGAAACAGTTTCACTGTGCTGCGCTTGTGCATCTCCTGACAACTTTGTACTTTTCCATTTTCTGCTTTTGCGCATTATAATTATTGCGCAAAGGCTGTAGTGGTAATGATATCATTAATATCGTACATCCAGTCCCTGAGTGCTGAGACGCGGACTCCCCTATCTCTGTGACTCAGGTTATAGATATTACTTACTTAAATAACTTGTTCTTTCATCTTTTCACTGCCTGTGGGATCCGGTAAATGAAAGCGATGTGTCGTCCTCAGGTTGGCTGATCGCGGTTTGTACCAGCATCAGCAGCACTTTGATGGAAATAACCGCCTAGAGGATAAGAAGCCAAGGGACAGTTTGAGCGTTTAGTGTGAATTGTTAGGTTTTTTTCCGCACTTCAATCCTTTCTTTTGGTTCATTAATGTTGCATGGTTGAAAGTTGCATATTAAAACATAAAATGTGATGCAATAACCATGAACTGTTACATGCATCTTGTTCCTTTTACTCATGTAGCCAAAGAGGTCATTCTCACATACTAACCAGGATTGAAAGGTATCCAGTGTATGAATTGTGTTCCTCAGGAATCTGCATTATTATTCTAGAGATGGTCACTATCTGTGCCAAGGCACTTTAAAGCTATAGTATACCTGTTAAGTAATTTTACTACTATAGTATAAACAATGTTTATATAGTCTGTGTGCCTGTAGTTTGCATGGTTTCCAATGGATGTGTGCCCTGTGATGGATTGGCACCCCGTCCAGGGTTTACCCCGCCTTGTGGTCTCCTGGGATAGGCTCCAGGCTCCTGCAACCCTGTATACCCCTGATAAAGTAGTATAGACGATGAGTGAGTGAGTATAATATACTGTAGATCTCTGAGATTAGGAGGCCAGTAACATGTAGCATATAGGACTGCTGTAAGTACCTGTCCTAGGAACTCAGTACCTTTCCTAAAACCTTTTTTGACAAAAGCTTGATTGACATTTTCTTTTGAACACCATCTTCACTTTATTGTTCTGGACTTTCAGGCTTGTTTTCATTTCAGTGCGAGACAAAAGAAGAGGTGAATGCTTCCTGGAGTGTCTTTCTACAAAAGGAAACAGGTCAAAACATCTCTTCCCATAGGATGTAAGGAAGTATTGACTAATCTGTCAGTTCAGATGGGGTAAATTCTAGGTTGTTTCGGGTTTAGCTCTACTGATCATTAATAATATATATATATATATATATTTTTTAAGAAACCTTGTAATCTTTCCATACGTGTGCACGCACAGTGGCCATAAAGGATCCTAATTTGTGATTGAGATGGGTTTAAAATCCCAGAATTATACGAAAAATTATTACATAAGCAGACACCAGAAAGTTTTTTGTTGTTGTTGCATTTATCCTGCATGTTGTTATTCCTTGACAAACTAAGGGCGTTAAGTTCAACAACAGAATACAGTTATGAGAATTAAAAAAAAAAAAAAAAAAAAAAATATTTCTCTATATTATCCCCTGCTACACTACTGCACTTATCCCAGTGTTTCACTAGTGCTTGGTCACCATCAAGGTAGAAAGTTTTCTCAGCCATGATGAAACTGCCTGCTTCATGCTGGCCTCCCAGGAACTCCTTTAATGGTTTTGACAAATATGTGGAAATTGCTTGGTGCGAGGTCAGGACTGTATGGGGGATGTGGCAATAACTCCCAGGTGAGTTGGTGACAAGTTGATTTTTCGTTGATTTTCAAGGATCAGTTGCTTAATGTTCAATGAAATGACTGCAGTGGGCTCCGAGACACCTCAACCGGGACCTTCATTCATGAATGTACGGCCTTCTTTAAAACGTTTGCCCAGTCAAAATGTTTTACTGCGGCTAAAAGTCTCACTACCGTACTGTGATTGAAGTCTTTCGCTTTTACGCCTTCTTTCACAGGAAATGTCATCACATTTCAAGTTGAACACCATGCAAGTGCAAGCGTGTCGACACTGAAACTCGTTGTAGATTTTAATTGGACAACCACTTCACATTCCTCACATTCAGGGAAAAACACTTCGGCACCAGAGCTTCGAATTTGAAAAAAATAAATAAATAGAGAGAACAAATCTGTTAAAATTAAGACCAAATTATGCAGAAAACAAGGCCGAATTCTATCGGAATCTAGCGCACAGTGGACCAGAGCCAGGCCGCTGAATGTGCCAGGGAGAACCACGTCATATAAAAGATCATGGTAGGTGATAGAGCTCTGGACGCCACTTTTCTGGGGCTCGTTATAAGGTCTGCTCCTTCGCTTCACCCGGGGCCAGCAGGAGTCATGAAGGCATGCATACTCGTGATGGGCAAATCGACTGTAATTAGAACAGCGCTCGGGGCCATGCTGTGAATTTGGAGTCATTTCAAGAGATTTTACTGGACATGTCCTGGTTTTCATGCTCCCTGCTATGGGCCACTGCATGTGAGTGCTCGAAGCAGCATGCAGGCATTCAGACAGACCTTTATTTTTTTATTTTATAATTTCTTTCCCCCAAGACCTAGATACCTGTGCAATAACTTAAAAAAAAAAAAAAAAAAAAACACTGACCAAGTTTGCAATGCTGTAACTCAATGAACTTTCCTTCAGGTAATGGAATTGAGTAAATAGGCTTTCATTCAGATGAATAAATGTAATAAATTGAAGTCCTAGACTTGCCAGTGAGTGTCCTGGCATTGTGCTGAAGTGCACTCGAGCGTTTATCTGCACGAAGGCAAAGTTCTAACAGTATAAAAACTTGCACATTTGGCTCGTTCTGATTTAATACGATGGTGAAGCTACCGCTGCTGTCCTGCTTCTCTTTGTAACGAGCTCTCATAAAGCTTTAGCATCCTTCGCTACACATCGCATGCGACTGCAAAGCATTTTCTTCTCTGGTGATTTGAGTTTCTCAAGTATCTACTTGATCCGTTACAAATCAGCCGTTTACACAACTTTAAAGTTACACACAGGTTGCGTTACGTAAAAGTCCAGGAGTAACGTCTCTCTCTCTTTACTTCCTGATTTCTTCACTGTCTGCAAGCAGCTCCACTTTTGATTTCAAACTGTTAGAAACAGATGTGGTTAGGTAGCACAACACCATGCAGAAATGTAGTCAAGTAGAGCTGCATGGAGTAAAAGTAAAAAGTATCCTCTAATAAAACTACTCAAGTAAAGCAGATAAGTGAAATATGTCCTCAAGTACAGTAATGGAGCACATGTACTCGGTTACCTACAGTACCACCTCTGTTGCTGAGTTTTAGGTAAATACTCTATGTACTTTTTCATATGAAAGAAACACACAAGCAGACAAAGTACCTTTAGGGAGACATATTATGCAAAATTCACGTTTTAATAATTTTTAGTCACAAACAACAACATGAGAATTTTTTTTTTCATTTTTGTATTGGGTAATAAAATTACCCCCTAATGTGACATCATATAAGGGAAACGCTTCCTCTGTTTGTTGCTCAGCAGTAGCTCATTTACATAGACACCAAAACGGCATGTTTGTAACAGAGGGAGTTTAAGATTTAGAAAAAATGCATGATCTGAATTGTATGTCAGGTGAAGCATTAACACACACACACACATCTTGTGGGAGCTGTCAGACCTGTCGGACCTCCCTTAACTTGTTAATCCTGCAATAAAATATAAGATCTTTAAGAGTGACATCCAGTGCAATATTATTACTACCATGTACAACCACAGTGTGGAATAATGAGTAACCGGTGATCGCAGATAAACTGGAAACAGGCTGAGGAAAGACAAATGCAGACCGGAGAAACGCTCTCCAAAGCTCCTCTTTGGACAAGATGTGATGAGTGAAAAAGTGTGTATTCTGGAGCAGAATGTAATCTCTGGAGTGTATCCCGTCTCTGCCAGAGCCTGCTGATAAAAAAGTGCCCCAGTGCATCAGGTCAAACATTACGAGAATAGAAAGATTGAGACGATGCAGGTGTTTTATTGGCGCTAGGTGATGGCGGTGATGATCAGCATAATAATAAGAGAGACTTGTTTACTTGCAGATCTTATACAGTACACTTCCTGCTTTGTGATTGCTTTGTGCACCTGTCTCTTATAATTAGTCCCGTTTGGCTGCTTTCATGCTCTTGGTGTTTTTCTGTTCTTCTAGAAAACTGCCGGCTGCAGTGAATTATGTGCCGGTATGTTTAAAAAAAAAAAAAAAAAAAAAAAAAAAAAGGGCAGCTCATGTGACACTCTCGGCGTATCATCAACTCTACTCCTAACAGCCTAACGTGCTCTTTAGATTAGATTTATTATGTGACGAGAGGTTTGTTTGGCCTCGCTGTAGCTTTAGAGGCAGACAATCAATCGGATTTATCTCCAGTTCATTCTTTTCTGCTCAACGTCTCGTAAATTTTCTCAAATTCGCTTACCAGCACTTTGTCCTCCCGGTCTGTTTTTTTCTTTGCTTGGACATTATTTTGTGAAATGACTTTTTGGGAAGTAATAAACACTTGAGATCCTTGTTTTAGGGCGTTTTCACATTAGGGATCGTTTCCAAGAGCGCTTGACAGAGGCGTAATGGTTAGCGCTGTTGCCTTGCACCTCTAGGGTCGAGGGTTTGATTCCCATTTTGATTAGTGAGAACTCAATCGTTCCGCTCTCGGGAACCGTGCTCGAGTTCGAGTTTGCTGGAAAAGGTGATTTGGAAAACAAATACAGGCACGAATCGACTCAGATATGGAAGCCAATCCCACCTGAGAACGGAAGTAGATCGATGTTTAGATGTGACGTCATCAGTTCTGTTATCCCCTGAAATCTCTGCGTGCTCCAATCTCATTCTGATCTGATCTACACAGCCATCGCTGATAAAGTAGGAATTCATGACATTTATTCCAAAATATTAATAATATTATGCATTGCGCAAAGGTTACCTTCTTAATTCTCTTCTTCTCTTTGTACTTAATGGCGGCTGACAAACCATGTAGGTGCGTGCTGCCCCCTGCTGTATCGGAGGGTGTAAATACACAAGAAAACAGCATGTGAATGCTGCGCAGAGCAGTTGTTTTTGGACATGGTACAAATAAATCACGAACATTTACTGTGAGCAAGAAATCGCATACAATGCCACTGACAGCGACGCTGCATAACAAGGTCTGCGATTTGTTCTTGCAAACGATGCATTTATTCCAAGATGGATGACATTCAGTCCATCCAGATTTAGAAATTAATTGTCATTCCTTTTTTGATAGCGCCACCTGCAGTTCTGGAGCACCTGAGATGGTTTTCTTTTCCCAACCTTTGTTAGTATGTGTATTGCGTATTACTGTTTGACTTCTGTGCAGTATTCCTTAAATCTTAAAAAAAAAAAAAAAAAAAAAGTTAATTTTTAACACACTCGTTGTACATGTGCTGCACAGACAAACTGAAACACTGGACACGCCGATGTAAATCGGTTGCATTTGTTCCACATGCTGTTTTGCTTATCGAGTCTCCAGTCCTCAGTCCTGAAGTGACCACGCTTCTTCCCTGCAATCTACTTAAGGGAGTTACTGGGAAGTTCCACAGAAGTGCAATACCGGGCCTGATTTTAATATAAGCCTGGTTCTGGTCCAGAGTGATGTTACCTCAAATAGGCTTGGGGCAGTTTCACTTGGCATAAACAAGCACAGTTCTGCTCCGCTCTGACTCTAATTACACTTATTTATTTTTATTATTATTTGGCATGAGTTCCTATGGGCATGGCACGCTAATCAATGGTCTGTGACTTGAGGAGATACATTATGCACGCCGTATGCTAATTCAGCTTCATTTGGATGAGAAAACATGGCTTTGGCTCCTAAGCGGCTGATCCTGGAGAACCCGAGACACTTGAAGGCAGAGCTGTAAATGTGAAACCATGTAATCTGTGATTAATGGAGTTGTAGTAGTTGGTGGTGTAGAAAGCTGCTGGGACTCGCTGTTTGTAATTATTCACCGTATGTGTTCAATACAGGAAGTGAATAATTACAAACCGCCGCAGATTTCTACATTTTTACATTTTTCCTCTATAGAAAGATCAAATAATGGTGATGTCACAGCTGTTTTCCCTCCTATTTGATCACCAGCCAATCACATGGTGGAAGATGAACCCGGACTTGTGCTTCCTGATGCCTGTATCTTTTCCATTAAGCTGCATCACAGGCACTCAAGGGGGGACGCCTTCTTCGTTAAACCTGACCTCACACACACACACACATCCTTGGTTGACTAATGTCACCATCTCAGTAGAGTAATGTCAGTAATCTCACCATCTCATCATCATCATTTGAACTTGATAAACTGTTATTTTGGTGAGTGAAGGAGTCTCCAGTTTCCTTGCTTTTTAACTGGAAAAGGCTTCAAGACATCGGAAACTTTTTTTTTTGTTCAATAGGAGAAAAAAATAAGGGAACATGTGTTTATAATATAAGTGATAATAAGGACACACTTTTTCATTCATCGTCTATTCCGCTTCTCCCATGTCCCACTGGGCAGCAGCCTGGAGCCTCTCCCAGGAGGCTTGGAGCACAAGGTGGGGTACGCAAAGACAGGGTCCCAATACATCTCAGGGCACACACGTACACACAATGGGAAATTTGGGAACGCCAATTAGCCTAATCTGCATGTCTGTGGACTGTAGGGGGAACCCGGAGTACCCGGAGGAAACCCACCAAGCACGGGAAGAACATTCAATCTCCATGAACACGGACCACAAGACGGGAATCAAACCCTCGACCCTGGAGGTGCAGGGCGACAGTGCTGCCTCAAGGACTAGCTTGTTAACTATAAATGGATAAAAAGTATTATTTAGTTTCACCTCATCGCTTTCGTTGTTTTTCTTTCCCTCTTTTCATCCCATAAGTGATCTGGTTGTTTTAGAAGTTGTGGTCAAAAACTCAAATGCTGCTTATTCAGCATCAGATGCTTGAGTTTAAATGAACCAAGCTGCTTTTCGATTCACAATTTGATTAAAGATCTCTAATCTTGTGACTCGTCTCCATCCGTTTCCTCCACATGTGAAGTCGTGCCTCCCGATTTATCAGCCTGAGTGATGACGCGTCCCTGTTTATGGGAATTGCATTGATCCTCTTGGCAAGTCATTTGCATGGCGTGACTCCTAAAACATCTCCACAAAGGTATATTTCGTAGCATCATCGACATTTTCCTGAAGTGGCACCGAGAAGACGCGCCTGTCTGATTAAGTGTCTGATGTCCTCTATGTAATAAATGTCAGCACAAGGAAGCCCACTTCATCACTGCTAACAGATGGAAGGAGTGTTTCAGCATTTTGCTAATGCGATGTTAGCCGAATCCACATCCACTCCCTCCATCCTGAGGGACAGAACTATCCAGGCACAGGTGCTTTTTTTTTTTTTTAATGAATCTCTTGTCAAGATTGGAGAGGTGTCCCAGTAGAGCTGAGGACGACTCTGTGGGATTGGGTGAGCAGATGTTCCTGTAATAGAAGTGTGTCATGGTTGCCATTTGTCTTGTTTTGTGATTTATTTATTTATTTATTTTTCGAGGAGGCTGAGTTCCTGCGTAACCACAAGCACAAAGACATACTTAGTATTTTTCCATAGTGGTTGGACATCGCGTCAAAAACTACCTGCTTCAAGTAATGAAGATTCCAGGATTTGTTGTTGATTTCAGTTTTCTAAGGCTTTGTCTCAAACTTGTGGCTTATTTTACTTTTCTTTGAAATATTGCTTGGGAAATGCAAACTATCCGTTCCTGCTTGATTTCTCTTCCGTGAATTTTGTCAGCATCCTTGATGTATTATTAAAATTCTCAGCACATTTACTCCATCTCCAGCACGACCCAACATCCCATTATTTTAACCTAATACGTTTACTTTTTTAAAACTTACTGTCTTTTGTACACCCATGGTAAACATTTAGTCTTTTTATGAAGCTATTCAGCTTTCACTGCAGTGTTACACCCTACAGTATATTGTACTATAAGAGGTGGTTTTCGATGGCTTAGTGGTAACCACTATTCTATGGCTGGGGTTCGAATCTCATCTCCAGTCCGTGTGTGTATATGGGATTTGAGCATTGTGGGTTTTCCTCCCACAGTCAAAAGATGGTGTTTCCAAATTGTCTGTTGAGTCACGTGCGAGTGTGTGTGTGAGTGCTGAGGTGAGTTGGCACCCCAGTAAGGGAGTACGCCGCCTTGTGCCCCGAGTTCCCTGCAATTCAGTCCCGCCTTCCTTCCTGTGTCCTATAATGGATGGGTGGCTATATTATAGGCAGAGGGGGACAAAGTACAGAAATCATGTACATGAGTAAAAGTTGAGATTACGTAGGGCAGATGTAAACTCAAGTAAAAGTAAAAGTCCTCCATTTACATGTGCACCTGAGTAAAAATCTGTCTCTCTTCTGATTTCAAACACCTTTTTTATTATTAGGCATGTCTTAAAGGAAAGGCAAGTCACACAGTTACACATACTGTACTGTAATAGTCAGCAGTTGGTAAAATTCTTTATGTACTGTACTACGCTCCAAAATGATTAAAAGGTTCCTATTATGCTTTTTCAAATATTTTCTTTCATGCAGTGTCATGTAGCTGTATGTGAACATAAACTATCTGCACTATCT
>JAQMYJ010000018.1:19898005-19923470 GCA_030014305.1 Clarias laeviceps | reverse complement strand
ATAATTTGACCATTAATTTTGTGACATTATAGGGGAAGCTGAGCTTCCCTTGCAGTCTTAAAGAAATCGCCACTGATCGTATCGTATTGTATCGTGTCATAACATTAAATTTGCCAGGGTTAACCCCTAGAGGGCGGTTGACTTTTTTGACTGTTGAACTTGCTGAAGTCTTAACCTCTGCGCCTATGCCTCGCCTACAACCATACAAACGTGATAGAATTTTATTTCATCGTATCACATTGTGTCATATTGTATCATATATCTTATTGTATTGTATAATACAGTATCAGACCTTATTGTATTGTATCATAATGTATTGTATTGTATCTTATACATCATATCTTACATATATTATATTGCACCATATCATATCTTATTGTATTGTGTTGTATCATATTGTATACCATTGTAGTATATCACATCATTTTGTATTGTATGATATAGTATCGTATCATATCGTACTTTGTTGTAAATAGTATCGTGTTGTATCGTATCGTTTCGTATTGTAGTACAGTAGTATTGCATTAGATGTAGTGAAAGTTCAGGACCATGGACAGCCATCTTGTGTTGTTCTGGATGTTACTATGTGCCCAGTGTGTCCCCTCATTAAGAGTGGGATGGGTTTAATTTGGGCTCACTAAAACCCTAGGGCACTTTAACCCTGCCCAGGAGTGAGACAGGAAAGAATTTATGAATTAAGGTAAAAATAATTCTAGACGTCCTTCAGCATTTGACAGAGGGAATGTCCCTCACATTTACACATTATTACCCAGCTATAGATTTCACCATACAGTGTCCAATAATGCAGCATTAAAGCTGGAAATGTGTGACTGTATAAATGTGTATAGAAACACAAGTTAAAGTATATTGTATATTATTATATACAGTAAGTAGGAAAAACATGTTAGTTATAGAGATGAAACATACGATTTATAGGAAAAACAGATCCTGTGATTCGATATATATATACACACACACACAGTGGGACCTTGATTCATGAGCATAATTCGTTCCAGAAGCGGGCTCGTATTCCAAAACACTCGGAAACCAAATCGAATTTTCCCCTAAGATATAATGGAAACTCGAATCATTCGTTCCACAGCCCAACAAAATAAATACATAAAAATAATTAACACAAAATATTAAGAAATAAAACAAATTAACCTGCACTTTACCTTTAAAAAAAGTAAAAATAAATTCCGACAGATAAGTGTTTCCGTGTGTGTGTGTGTGTGTGTGTGTGTGTGTGTGTGTGAATCTAAAGAAAGCTCCCCTCTCCCGCTTCTCGTCTTACACAGTTACCCTTTCTCCACTCTTTTCACACACACGCACGCGCACAACGGAAAGACTGTTTTATCGGAAAAATAAACAAGAAATCTCTCTCTATATATATAATAATCATGTTGTCAGGTTTTTATTATTTTTTTGCTTTTGTTTGGTTGGTTTTGTTGTTACTTTTTGTATTTTAAGGCTACAGATTAATATTCACACAACAAAGGTGTATTTTCACTGTAATTTGGTATGGAATTGGCAATTTTTAAAGAACAGATTCCTCAATCAAATTCAAACAAATTGACTGTTCAATCAAATCTGACTTAATAACCAAATCTAAAACATTTAGATTTAACACACACACGCACACAGAAATAATACACTTGAATATCAACTGCAAAATTAATCTGGTTTGGGAAATGCAACTACATCATGTCTATTTTACAAATTATTATCCAGAATGTGGAACTTTTTCTTTTTATAGTATAGTATAGTATGCATGCATATAATTTGCTTCAGGTATGTGTGTGTGGGTTGGTTATTCATCAGATTCAAACTGTTAATGCATTATTAAACTAAAAGCTGAAAGGTTATGGAGGTTCAGGGTTAGAAGGCTAAATGTGGCAATGTGTTAATAGTCATGCCAGTGTGTGTGTGTGTAAGACTGTGTGTGAGGGAGAGAAAGAGAGAGAGCGAGCATGTGTGCGTATTTATATCTTGGTGAGGACACAATGCAGCAACAGTGATAATTTTATCTGAGCCATTGTGGTGACCTTGCGGTGACCTGCCCATGAGGAAAACTGCTTAAAATCAGAAGCAAATACAGTGGAACCTCAGATTGCGAGTAACAGCGTTTGTGAGCGCTCCGCAAGAGCAAAAATTTTTTATAAAGTTTGTCTTGATAAACGAACAAGTCTTAATATACGAGTACCAAGAATCATCGAGTATCATGTGTGCTTCTTGTTTTGACGCCGAGCGTCACATGATCACAACTGAGCCAATGGTTCTCCTCTCTCTCGCGCTGCAGAATTGTGGGTAATCGTCTCCCATGCTCGGTCTCAGTGTGCGTGCGTCTCTCGTATAGTCAACATCCGTGCACATGTGTTCGTTTACTATAACACTGTGACCACATGTGTGCGCATAAATTATTTCGTGTGAGCGCTTGTGTGACTGAGAGTCTCTATCGGTAAACTGGTGTGTGTGTGTGTGTGTGTGTGTGTACAGTATGAAAGTCCTACACAGTAGACTAACCGCCCCCCCCATCCCCCCTCCTCTCCTTTTCCTCTCCTTAAATCTTAAATCATTTTCAAATGTACACCAAACAGCATTTCCCAGTGAAATGTACATATCAAATATATCAAATAAATATGCTGAATCAGAAAGAAGAAACGGTACGTGTACAGTTTGAGGTACACTCTTAAAAAATAATTCTTAATAAGAAACGTGAAATGTATTTATTCTGCGTAATGCATTACTGCTGACTTTTGGAAATAAGGGTATTAGACAGTACTGTTTCTTGTTGCTGGGTTAGTACTATCAAGTATACACCTTTAGTACATTTAGTACCTTTAGTTTATTAATATTTCTTACATAAAAAGTAGAATGTAATGCCGGTTGTCGTTTTTCCTCTAAAAAATAATTTCTGTTCATGTATGTTTGTTCATTTATTTTAATATCGCTATAGCCACATTTCCAGGTGAAAGATTAAAAAGGGCATTTTTAATAAGACTTGTTTTATTAAAAAAAATAAAGTGGTTAGCGTAGTGGTTAGTGCTGTGTCGCCTTGCACTTCTAGGGTCCGAGGTTCGATTCCCGCCTCTGGGTCTGTGTGCATGGAGCTTGCATGTTCTCCCCGTACTTGGTGGGTTTCCTCCAGGTACCCTGGTTTCCTTCCACAGTCCAAAGACATGCGTGTGTTACCCTGTCCAGGGTGTACCCCGCCTCATGCCCTAAGTCTCCTGGGATAGGCTCCAGGCCCAGCGACCTTGTATACAGGATAAAGCGGTGAGAGATGTGTGTGTGAAAGAGAGAGATGTTTGTGTGAGAGAGAAATGTGTGTAAGAAAGATGTGTGTGTGTGTGCGTGTGTGAATGTGTGTGTAAGAGAGTGGTGTGTGTGTGTGTGTGTGTGTGAGAGAGAAGCAGAGAGTGAGAGAGAGATGAGGGGTCCAGTCACCACATGATGGAGCAGATTCAATTCGAACGTCTCATTAAAACACAATCTACTGGGATTCACTTCCATTTCACTTACACACACTGAACCTGCTCTTAAATCCCGAAAACATAAAACGCAGGTAACTGTGTGTGTGTGTGTGTGTGTGTGTGTGTCCAATGACCGGAGATGGTTTGGTCGAACGGGAGCGCGAGCTGCGGATCCCTGGTGAACGTGTTGGACCCCGGCGCGGCGCGCGGCTCCGCTCTCAGCCTGAGCCCGACCGGACACTCCGTGGTGGCCGCGTGCCTGGGGCTGATCTCCAGCTTCGGCATGCTGAGCAACCTGCTGGCGCTGGTGCTGTTCGGGCGGCACCGCGCGCTCCGCTCTCCCATCAACCTGCTGCTCGTGAACATCTGCCTCAGCGACCTGCTCGTGTGCGCGCTCGCTACCCCGCTCAGCCTCGCCGCCAGCGCTCGCGGACACTGGCTCGCCGGACGCACCGCGTGCGTGTGGTACGGATTCGCCAACTCGCTCTTCGGTGAGTCTGCGGCTTTATTATAAACAGTATTATTAATAGTCCAAATATATAGTGCACTTTATTATTACAAGAGGAAAGTTGCGCGTGCGCTCTCAGGCGCGGCGCCATCAAGTACCTTTAGCGCTCTGTAAACACTTTACCTAGAAATTATTGAAACCCTGACATGTCTACATGTTTCATAATTCATGTGAAATGCGTATCGCAAAGGCAAAACATTCAGTGTCATTGTATCCTCATGGGTGTACATTTGGTACCTTTAGTATCTTTTTTTTTTTTTTTTTTTTAAACCTGAAATTAGTGCAGCATCCACATAATACCACAGTTAGCACTGTCGCCTCGCACCTCCAGTGTCTGGGATCAATTCCCACCTCTGGGTCTGTGTGCATGGAACAGTTTGCATGTTCTTTCTGTGCCTGGTGGGTTTCCTCCTTCTTTCCACCGTCCAAAAACATGCAGATTAGGTTAATATATATGTGTGTGTGTGTGTGTGTTTGCCCTGCAATGGATTGACACCCCATCTAAAGTGTACCAAAGTGTCTCTGCCCTAAGTCTAACGAGATAGGCTCCAGCTCCCCCCCTCCATAGACAATGAAGTTGGGGTAAAATGTCATGTCCTCATATGAGGTCATTCTGGTCTCAAGAGGATATGCAGTGAAATACTCATATGAATTTTTGTGACCTTATAAAGGATAGATGAAATAGAATGAGAAGGAAAGAAAATGCAAATTGCACTTTTATACTGTAAAACATTTTATCTACAAAAAATACAGTTAGAATAAAATAAAATTTAAAATAGAAATATCTATAAAATGAGGCGGTGTGTTAGCACTGTGACCTTGCACCTCCAGGGTCAGGGTCGATTGTCACCTTTCAGGGTCTGTGTGTGCATGGAGTTTGCATGTTCTTCCCGTGCTTGATGGAGTACACCGGTTTCCTCCCACAGTCCAAAGACATGCAGATTAGAATAATTGGCATTTCAATTGGCAAATTGCCTGTAGTGTATAAATGCGCTTGTGAATGTTGACCGGTGGTCCTACCACGGTTGTAAAAGTGGGAATAAATACAATGGTCACCACTGGCCTGCACATTCACTAGTGGACAACACGATGAATGGCACCCCATAATACGGTTTATTTACCAGTATCTTAAATCATCTTCAAATGTACACCAAACAGCATTTCCCAGTGAAATGTACATATCAAATATATCAAATAAATATGCTGAATCAGAAAGAAGAAACGGTACGTGTACAGTTTGAGGTACACTCTTAAAAAATAATTCTTAATAAGAAACGTGAAATGTATTTATTCTGCGTAATGCATTACTGCTGACTTTTGGAAATAAGGGTATTAGACAGTACTGTTTCTTGTTGCTGGGTTAGTACTATCAAGTATACACCTTTAGTACATTTAGTACCTTTAGTTTATTAATATTTCTTACATAGAAAGTTGAACATTATGGCGGTTGTCGTTTTTCCTCTAAAAAACGAATTTCTGTTCATGTGTATTTGTTCGTTTATTTTAATGGCGCTATAGCCACATTTCCAGGTGAAAGATTAAAAAGGGTTAAAGTTAAAAAGGGAGTAGTGGTGATGGTGCCGCCTCAGCTGCAAGAAGGCATACAGATCAGTACCATTTTTAATAAGACTTTGAAGTACATCCTTAATAAATTGTTTTTGTAGAAATGTTTATATTTTGTCAGTGCTGTTCAACCATTAGTAGCTTAAGTATGTATGTCTTAGCTAGAAAGTAGGCCTACTGTACCTGCACCAAGGAAAAGTATAATTCAGTACTTATTATGAAATTGTTGTTGTTGGTCTTTCGGCTGCTCCCAGCAAGGGGTCGCCACAGCGGAATATCCAGTCCGCACAACAACTTGGCACAGGTTTTACACCGGATGCCCTTCCTGACGCAACCCTCCCATTTTATCCGGGCTTGGGACCGGCACTGCATCCAGTGGCTGGGGTTTGGGCACTGGCTGGAAATCGAACCCGGGCCTTCCGCATGGCAGGTGAAACACCTACCACTGAGCCACCAGTGCCCTTCAGTACTTATTATAAAATTAATTATTATAATTTGTTGCTGAAGTATGAGAGGAATAACCCACATGCAGGCATAGGACAAATAATTAACTTCAAGGAGTTGAAAGTGTTTCTTCAACCCAGTTGTTGATTAGGTTCCTATAACAGATCTAAAAGTGTTGATCAAACAGGATTTACAGTTTTTAATTAACTTCCCAAATACTTCCTCAGGACTTGACTTTAATTCATTAACCTCCCTTTATGTTTGCTTTGCTCCCACATGCAGAATGTCCATCTGCTTCACCCTTCACCCACCGTTCTCTCTTCTTGCTTTGCTTGAGCTGAATTCTCCCTCCATTAAGCTGCATTTGAACCCAGACCTTGGTTAATGACGCACTTGACAGAGACACATAGGATCAGGTGCAACATGCTTAGCTAGATATAAACATACGCAATTAATCTCTTTGCTTCAAATGTAATCGATCAACCAAGAAAATGTGTTTCTTAAGTTTCTAAAAGAGGCTAAAGTCGATAAGCTTGATTAAGCTGATCAATTGATTATGATGTAATCTGCATGTTTAAATGATTAACACACACTTTGACGCAGTGTCGCCTCACACCTCCAGATACACCCCATCCAGCTGGTACCCTGCCTTCTAGCCCCAAGTTTCTTCTTCTTTACAGTAAATGCCAATCAGTTGTAAATTACCAAACAAGCTGATAGACATTTAGACACGCCCACAAAATGGCAGAGCTGGAAACAAACAAACACAAAAAAAAAATGTTCCAGTAATGCAGCTCACTGCAGTGTTGCAGAGTTACAGAATGTGGACACACACTAATACAGTTATACTTTTGTTTTAATTTTAAGGTTAGTCACATTTTCTTAAACTTATGGATTTGATTTGTTTTGCCACAACTTCTTAGGCATTTACATACTCAAGGTAATCTTTATATATGTATATAAATATATAATAGTTTACAGTATGTACATAATTCATGTAAATTTATTTTTAAAACATCAGCAGTGAAATATTTCTAAATAATTTTTCTGAACTAATTGGATTCTCATGGAGAAACACCAATGCTAAGGGTTTATAAATAAATTTGTCCTCATATACAGTACAAGGCTGTTGATTGATGCACTATTTATGCATAATCTGTTCTATAACCAATATATGTAGCTGTATATTTTCTAAAGGTTTTCTGACACAGGAAAGTGTTCATGACAGAAAAGTTTACATTATGTAGTTTCTCAAGTGTTTTTTTTTTTCCCTGTCTTGTTTACTTGACGAGACAGTAAAAGTAAAGATGCTGAGGGAACAGCTGTTTATAGCTGCTATAAATTCGAAACGCTCCAACTTGTTTCCTGGATGTTCCGAAACATTAATGTAACTATAAACAGGTAATAAGCATGACATGTTGTTCTTCATAAAATTTAAATTGTAATCGCCGGCATAGTGCTGATATATAGGAGGAATTAAACACTTCAGCATATGGTGTTGTTGTAAAATGATCAACTTCTTGCGTGGATGACATTAGCTCTGCTTCAATACACAACCTCATCACCTGTTTCAGAGTCGATACAACAGAATTTTACATTGCTTTGTTCAGAGTGTCGTACCAAAATGAGAATAGTCCATCAAAATGTTTTTGTTTTGTTTTTGTTCTACTTTGCTCATCCATGTCTATAGTGAGTGGGGAAAAAATAAGAGGATATTTTAACTTAATATTTAGTGTTTTCTAATAAAGTGTCAATACAACAGGAGGAAGTTCATTCTCCGATGACCCCCGTCTTAGCACTGAGATTTTACCGCTCTAGCCGTTCAATTTGGCAAAAAGTTTAATTAGTCAAGGTTGTTACTTCTAGCAAGCTGAAATAAAGGATGTTTTGTTCAGACCCAGCAGAAGGAGGTCAGATGTTCAGAGAGGAAATCTTTAGTTCTAATCACATTAAATTTAATGAGCATGAAGTACCCTGTTATGTTCTCACTGGATGTCATTTTTCCAGCCTCGTCTTTTCATTTGCATTCGATTAACACCGTTTTTCATCAATAGAAGCTCCAGAGATTTTCACACCACACACTCCAGCAGTAAGCTTAATGGATTCGTAACAAAAAAATAAAAAAATAAAGGTAGATCACGTTTCAGGTAGAATAATCATTAAAAAAAAAAGCATCATTGTCAATAACAAAACAGAACCAATTATTTATCGAAGTGGGATTCAAAATCGGAATAGAATGCCGAAAGGCATGTAGTTTTTTTTTTTTTTTTTTCCTGAACAACAGGAACATTGTACTTTTTAAATTTAAAAAGTTCTTCATGTGGAATTCTTTGTGTTATGGAGGGAGTCTCCGGTCTGTCAGTGCTGTGTAGCAGTCAGATGAACATGTTGGAGGTGTTTACACTCCTTAGTAACATAAGCTGCTTATTATTATTCTTAAGCTGCTTATTTATTATATCTTATTATTATTAACTTCAACAGAGGAAGCACAGATTACCGAACGAACTTTGCTTTACAGACATACTAATGTACGACATGTAACGAGATGTAACAGGAAACCAATGACAAACATGCCATTTCATTTCCTTAACCTCTCACTATGAAACAAACAATAAAAAACATTTTTTTTTATTTCCTTGAGGCAATAATAATAACAACAATTAATCTTTTATAGGCTGTTTCCAAATGGTTGAGATGTCACTTCACAGCAAAATATATTGATATGCAATTACCAGTACCAATACAAGTACTCAAATAAACAAAAGATAATATTAGACAAATCTTTATTAATTCTGAGGGAAATTGCAGTTCTGCAGCAGCTCAGACAAAATCAGAGACTAAGAATTCATACATAAGTACTAAAGGGTGGGATGTAACAAAACAAAAACAACAACAACTACCCTTAAGATTTAGCTTTAGCCTGGAAAACTCCTTAAATGCAAAAAAAAAAAAATCTAGGGGATTAAAGATAGTATACTGCAACCAAACGGTAGAGATGGCTCAATCAGGTTACATTTAACATATTTTTATTAACATATCCTGACTCTTATATGATATAGCAATAAGGTACGTAGACGCCAGACAGCCATCGCTACATTAAACATCGTACCCAGAATATTCGGGGCCTTTTTTAAGTGATTCACCCTGTATAATGTGCTCTACCAAAAAGTTGAGCAGAACATGTCACCCTCGGCTTGCTCATCAGGGACTATCTGACCATTTTGATTCATTCACATTCCATACAAATTTAAATAATTCTTTTGATTTGCGACAATGACAATTGTTAAAAGCGCTATACAAGTAAAATGTAATTGAATTGAATTGAATTGAACATTAACAGGTTAAGAAATATATTACTTTGGGTAAATTTCTTTGATATAGAAAGTATAAACCACTATGTGATTTAGTGTTGCAGAAAAATATTATTTTTTGTATGGGATCAGAAGGAACGCTGCTTTATCACACTGTTGTTGATTCAGCGAGTTTTTGAATCATTAATTAATGAATAAAGTCACAAATACAAAAGTATGAAAATGCATATTTTTATTGTAATTGAATATTTTTTATACATATTTTACTCAGATAAAGTACTAATTCCCTAAATTCATACTGAAACAGAGTAAGAAAGGATTACAGCTTAAGTGCCTTCCATAGTCAATTGCTACCATTTCGTCTGATTTGAAAACCCCTTTATTTCTTCAGCAGACACGTTAACAAACCCGTCTGCATTCTGCGGTGGATTTATTTTCCATTTCTTATCTGTCTTTTCCTTTGTCCAGATTTATACGCACCAGATAAGGAGGCCATTCAGCAGCGAACAATAACAACAACAACTTTATCGAAGTGGCTGCCGAGTTAATGTGCATTTAAATACACTAATTGACATAAACATGGTAGTTAAGTACTAAGGGATCTTTTGTTGTAGGCTAACGAGTAGCTGTATGTTTGAAGCTCTGTCTCTTTGGCAAGCCTTCAGTTAAATCGATCAGAGCACTACAGAATATTTTTGCCTCCGAGCCCCGACTGATTCATAATCGCTGTGGATTTGATCGAGACTCTGCATAAGCCAAACAAAACAAACTGAAGAAAAGATTTGAAGCATTTGGTGACATTTAAAGCCTGTTTTCAGCCATTTGTATATTATTAAAACAGCCTTCCATGTTATCCAGGACATCATTATTAATTCAAGTGATTAAGCTGCATTAAAACTACTGTTTGTCTGGTATTAGAAAAAAAGATAATAATTGTTTTGATCTTATTGTTCGACTCGAACGTGGGCAGGCTCACTAATCTCCCCCTGCTTCAGGCATGTTAATTCAAATGCAATCATTAAAACTAAAATATTGATAATTACTTTTCTATACGAGCCATAAAAAAAATCAAAAAAACCTAGATCCATCTGTCATCCAAGTGTAGTTACGCTCCTGGGGGGAAAAAAAAAAAGGCTTTCATCTAAAGCAGTGCACTGATTGTGGGCTCGAGTCCTGATTGCTGCATTTGAATAGAAATAAGCCCATTTTCTGTAGGGGAAAAAAAGTCTAAAATCTTTTATGTTGACTGAAACTGTGGTTTGAATTCAAACTGTAAATCTTTATTTTACATCTCAACTTTAATGTTAGATAATTTAAGGTCATTGACCCCTGTCACGGTTTACCCAAGACTCTCCCGTTTTTATTAACTGGAAAATAGTTTTAGCATTTTCTACGACATGTAATGCCCTTTATTTTATAAAACAATAATATTTAATACACCTAAACTTTATAATTACGACACAAGCTATCCTGAATCCTAAACACAAGAAATCCCAAAGCCCACTCATTTAAAGAGCATAATTAGACTTCACACGCATTGTGGTTCCCTGATGGTGAATTTGCATTGTTTGTACCTTGAGGAATAAGAACAGCTGTTCTTTAAAAAAAAAAAAAATTTGGGTTAGACTTCTAAACTGCATTTTATAAGAGGCGATCAAGATAAAACGGGACTTGTAATAAAATTTCTAGTGAATAAAGGGGCTGTACATGACAAGCACAGCACGATGATGAGACTCTTAGCCGCAGTAAAACGTCTGAACGTTGCAAACGTTTTAAAGAAGGCTGTACGTCCCATCACCACTTGCACGTTACAGGAATTCGTCTGGGAGTTATTGCCACATCCCCATGTACAGTTCTGATCTCGCTCCCAGCCAATTCCACATGTGTGGGCTATTAAAGGGGTTCCTGGGAGGTGAGCGTTAAAGACGTGAGACACTTTTATCTTTAGTGCACAAATTCTGACCTTGCCAAAACAGGACTGACCAGCTTCCTGCCTTTGGTTCCTCCAATGCAAAACCAACGTTTGTTTCTCTGCCTGTCAAGAGATCCTGAAGCTTGGGCAAGTTAAGTTTTCAAAACTACAGACTGCTCATAGTCCAAAATGTCTAGCGGCTCACATGCTTGACTAGATTGTACCCGTCTTAGTGGATCTCTCAGGATCAGCATCATGCTGGAACGGGTTTGGGCCTCCAAGTTCTATTGAAGGGGGAATTGTAAAGTTACAGCGTAGGGATATTCTAGGCAATTGTGTGCTTGCAAATTTGTGACAACAGGCCCACAGATGGGTGTGATGGTCAGGAGTACACATCCCTTTGGTCAGATTGTAAAATAACCACTGGCACCATGGATGTGCTGTAGGTTTGTTTGGTTCTTGAGTAACAGGAACCATCACCTTGTGCTACAGAAGCACTAAACCTAATCCTTTAAACCCACCTTATTTTAAAACCTGAAGCAGGTTTTTATTATGATGATACATTTCTGAAGATAATGTTTCCCATCATGCATCTGTGCAGGCATTGTGTCGCTCATCTCACTGGCCGTCCTTTCCTATGAGCGTTACTGTACCATGATGTGCCCGGCCGAGCCTGACGTCACAAACTACAGGAAGGTCATCTTTGGAGTCCTGCTGTCCTGGGTCTACTCCCTCGCCTGGACTCTGCCGCCGTTTTTCGGTTGGAGTCGCTACGGACCCGAGGGGCCCGGAACCACCTGCTCGGTTGACTGGACAACCAAGACGACCAACAACATCTCCTACATCATTTGCCTCTTCATCTTCTGCCTCATCCTCCCATTCCTCATCATTGTCTACTTTTATGGAAAGCTGCTACATGCTGTAAAACAGGTGAGGCGCCTTGTTTGGTTCAGGAAGCTGAAGGTTGTGCTTTTTAATGATGTGTGAGTTTTGAAGTGTGTTTAATAATTCAAAAGGTCTAGACGAGATGGTCATATCACTGGAAGCATGCTGGCTTCTGTTTACATTTAGTATTGAAATCACTGATGAAAATCAGCAACCCTAATATGCAACCTTTTATTTCTTAATTATTCCATCCGCATGCAGTAATACACCGTCAGCCGGTTTTGTCTCCTGCGGAGTCCAATAAAAACAATCCGATATCTCCGTCTCTGCTTATTAATAACACCCCGCTGTGCTTTTTCCCTCGTGCACTCTCGAATGGGCGCTAATAAAGCCGACTCAAATTTCCCCCGTTTAATAACAAAGCAGCACTCGGGCTGTTCGACCAGGTGAGATCCGTATCAATTAATCTCCTTTACACCATGACACCCTTGCTTAGCAATAACCGATCATAGCAAGACGAACAACATGGGGGTGCGAGTCAGGACGAAGCCGTTTCCCTGCAGTCTTATGTTCTGTTCTGTTCTGTTTGTGGTACCGTGAGTTATGGGTCCCTCGGCTCTCGATCCAACAGCTGCTCTTGTTGTGAGGTGAGGAAATGATCAATAAAACACAATTTGAATTACAACCAGAGCCGTTGTCATGGGAAAACCACAACCATCAACCGACCATCTTCTAACCAATTAGAATCGGATATTCAATAAAAAAAAGCCGGGGTGTTAAATGCTTCTTGAGAGCTTCATTCAGGGTTTCTCGCTCTTTCTGTCTCTAATTACTGCCGTAGTAATAACTCTCGAACCCTCGGAGTCTATAACACAAGCAGATTCACATACCAATCAGAGGTGGGTAGAGGAGGCAAAGATTGTAGCTGTACTTCAAAATAATATGACTCAAGTAGAAGTAAAAAAAATAGTCATCCAGAATATGACTCAAGTAAGAGTAAAAAAGTATTTGGTAAAAAGATACTCAAGTATCTTTACTATATCTTTTACAAGTATTACTGTTCCATCGTAATGTCTGATTTATTTATTTATTTATTTTTAGAAATTATGTAAGCAGCCAGACAAAATTATAAAATAATGTACAAATTCTGACATTTCCAAATAATAAAATAAATGAAATAAATAAAATTAAATAAAAGAATAACACTTAATATCCTTACAAAATAGCAAATTAAGAAACACAAATTTCCTAATCTCACTTTTTTCACAACATACTGTAAAGCTTTTAAAACAAATCCCTACTGTAGGTAACGTATGTATGTTTAAACAGTGTAAATCATTTCCTGTGTAAGATCTACTGTATATTCAGTTTTCCTCCAAATGACTCAGCAGATAGAAAGTAACATTAGAACATGTACAAGAGTCTCACTTTACACATTCCCAATCCATTAGTGTGTGTGTGTAAAAGTCGTCCTACAAACCCCGCCCCCGATAACCTGCCCCCCCCTCTGTTATTCCTGCCGTTATACCACTATCTCACCTGTGCGGTTTGACTATGCGAGGACCGACGCGCGGAAAGATAGAAACCTAATCACAGCGCCAAAACTGGCGGTGAATCATGATGAACCGTATTAACGGCCACCGCGAGAAACCGCGTAGGTCAGATAGCGGTATTAGTAGTTAACAGATTATGGGCCGAACTTCGCTGAGTGATGATGGTAGAATAATTATAAAGGTCTTGACTAAAACAACATGCATGAGGAATCACAAAGGAGTTTTCATTTTTTTGCAATGGAAAAGTAATCAAACTAGTTACTTTTATCGGAAAGTAACGCTGTAATGTAACTGATTACTTTTTAAAGACAGTAATGCTGTAATGTAATTAGTTACTTTAAAAAGTAACGTCCCCCAACACTGTTATCTGTTATAACATACTGCCTTTAACATACATCCTCTCCGAGGTTCTACAAGATGTAATGCTCATTGACTAACCATTTACATGTAGAAAAAAAACATTCTTGGACGATGACATCATGACACATCTGACATATTCAAGCATTCCATATATATATAGGTGTTATGTACACATTATTCAATTGGCAGCAAAGCAGAATCATCATACTGTTAATGTTCATAGGTTTAGAGCTTCAGGGAACCGACAGTACGACATGAATGACAGGATTACCAAATAACAAATAACCACTTGCTGAGCTGAAAAGCATCTCAGAGATGCATAGTCAGGAATCCGATCCTATACTGTATACCTGGTGCACACAAACTAGGCAGCTTCAGCTCCTGCCATGTGATTGGCTGATTGAATAAAGTGCTCAGTAAGTGTGTTTTCATTGTTGCTACAGAAAAGAGACTCGTCTGTACTTGGATCATTTGCCGAGCGTGAAAGTCTGACTCCTCTGCTCTCCATGTGAGCTTAGAGTAAAGTTGTATCAGTTGTCGTTTATATCATTGCTTTTGTGCAAACGTTATGCAAACTGTGAGTCTTTTTTATGACTTTAGAGGCAATTCTAATAAGAAAACTTTAAACCACACAAGAGCTGCGAGAGAATTTATCAGCCCTGCTGCTGCAGTGTGAAGGGCGATGGGAGTGGCTGTGCTTCTGAGTACACACACACACACACACACACACACACACACACACATTGTCGGAAAATGTGAGCATCTGCTTTCTAATACCTGCCTTTCTAAACAAGAAAATACAATCAATAATTTATAGTGTTATTTATAGCTTTGTAAGAAAATCAGGATGAAAAACTCTTGCAGCTTTCACTGTGATTTGATTTCAGAAACGATTCTCAGTAGGAAAATATTGCTCTGTAGTTTATACGTATCTTTTATAGGCCCAGGGCTGGATGTGCGTACGCGAGGAGGCGACTTGATGCAGTGCACGTGACATGAACATTTAATCAACTGTGTTATCTGCATACAAACACAGCAGACCTAGAGTGTGTTTGTTTTTTTTCATTTTTATGTCAAAGCCTTTTATAATTTCCATTTTGCTCAAGATCACGTTGATAAACAGCACACAAACAGGGCTCCACATTAAGCGTTACTCATAGAGCTCAAAACACCAAACTCCTCTTCCTGTCCACATCCTACACTCCCACAAACGGCTGATTAAATGTCATGCCATTATGAAGTGATGGAACTGCTTAACCACAGGACCGTCATAAAGACTCCTGGTACTAAAGAGTAAAATGTGAATTAAATGTGATTAAGCGCTTTAATGAGTACTTTGTTCTCCCTCCTGGTGCGCGGCGTTCTCCGGATGTACAGCGACCCTGTCCAGGATTAAGTGCTTACTCAAGATGAGGTTTAAGAGAGAATGTTTAATTGGAGTTGAAGCAGTTTATGGAAGTTCTGTAAGGAGATTAAGGAACATAAATGTGGACTTCAGGAAAGTGTTCAGGTACAGTAAAGTACAGTAGTTCGCGTTCACTAATTTGATTGGATGACCAGAAAGTTTCTAAAAGAAACCTAAAAGAACCCAGTGGGAACGTGGTCAAAACGGAAAACTGTTCCCAGCTCGTTCCTGTCAGGTTCTCAGTGTCTCAGGTTCTGTCATGTTGTCACAAATTTCCCATCACCATGTCCAATCAGATCAGATCAGAGCACCACACTCTTACCAGACGCTTATCACGTATCAGCGGGTCGGTATAAATACCACGAGATGCGTAGTGTTTTTCATCGTGAAGTGATGGTAACGTAACATGGACGCGCTGATACCCTGCCGCATGTGTGCCATAAACGTTTACAGCGCTAGAAGAACGTCACATAAACGTTGCACAAGTCTGAAGATGACGTTGATGAGAACTCCAGTGACGTAACAACAGCGCAGTGACCTCATGATAAAAACTCAGTGAGAACGCCATCCAGTCTTTCCCGTCTGGTTTGTGCTCATCTGTAAGAGAGAGGTGTTAGTCATGCATTAACAATTCAGTGCATCTTGTTTTAATACCATGTCCTCACCAGGCTTGTCCAAAAAAAAAAAAAAAAAAAAGGCCAAGTCAGCTCCAGGTCAAGGGAGACAATACCGAACCATGACCGGTTTCTACCGCATTGTTCAAGTTCTTACTTCGTTCACTTAATTTTTTTGAAAAACCAGTGTGGTCAGTGTGATGGATGTTAGATTTATTTATTACACGGATTTCAGGAGATATTTTATGGCGACACAGTGGCAGACTGGTTAGCACTGTGGCCTCGCACCTCCTGGGTTGTGGGTTCGAGTCCCGACTTGGATCCTTGTGCCAGGAATTTTTACCTCATTTCATCTGTGTATCACTTCACTCGCTTGTTTTTCTCATGTACGATTCCACTTATAACAACAATCCCACTTAAACAGTTACTATAGCAGGTCGATGCATTATTCATGAATATAACTTAAAATATGAAAGCAGTCAGAAGAAAATGAAAAAGGGAAGTCATTTTCACCGGAAGCACCTTTAACAGGAACGTACAAATCACTGTGAGCTGCAGCAGCTATAAATGCATTATTTAACATACTGCCTCTGAAATGTCAATTACTCAATATGAATTTCTTATTTGTAAAAGTCTTATATTATAGCAATACCTCATATGCGCTGTTGTTCTGAATATCAGCACAGCTTTGATTATCTACTGCGCCGTCCGCGCCGACACCCGAATCACAGCTGCACTATATTCCATAAATAACCAGTTGGTGTGAATTGAATAAGTTGCACGCTGGGTGCAGCGTCACTGCCAGCCAAAATCCTTAACTGTTGGTCAACGCTTGTCCAGCTGCATTAACGGGTTACAAAAGCTAAAATAAAAGCAAGAATCAGAACACAAGACGCTCTCCTTGAAGTGATGGGAAAGTTACACACCTGTAACAAATCTTTCATGGATGTTTTCACCGTTGCATCATGACCCACTGGACATCTGCAGGCATTTCTTCCCTGTTGTGAGGGATTGCTATTAAACCGCAGGCTTCTAGAGTTTAGTTTTTGAAATATATTCAGTATGAAATGTGTATCGTGATGCAACGTGGTTGAATAAAACTTTTTTGAGTTATATTACTGGGATTTGTCAGTTATTTATTGCAGGTTTTTTTTTTCAGAACAAGATTCAGGTTTATATCCAGGTAGGGTTACGCACACAAGGAAACTGTCTGGGTGAAAATGGAGCCTAACCCAGGAGACTTAGGGGACAAGGGGACAAGGGGACACCCTGGACAGTGTGCCAATCCATCACAAGGCACACACATACTCTATACACACGTACTGTAAATACATTCACGCACACACTACGGGGCAATTTGGGAACTCCAATTAGCCGAATCTGCATGTCTTTGAACTGTGGGAGGAAACCGGAGTACCCCGAGGAATCCCACCAAGCACAGGGAATCAAATATATATTAGCAAATTATAATATACACACGTTCAGTTAAATTAAAGACTATAGAGTGATGAATACATACATACAGTATATATGGGTATTAATTTTACCTACAGTATATTATCATGTAATATAATTAATTGCATTTGTAGGATTATTTCAATATTGTTTTATAAGAAAAAAAAAAAAAAAGAACTGGGAGCAAAGTGTTTGCCATGTGTGTTTCTCCGCCGGTTTCATAACAGAGACGCGTCTCCTAGCAATGCCATGTGCTGAGATCAACAGTTCGGGCTTTTGGACAAGAGTCCGTCTGTCGTGCTCAACATTGTGGCTCCTGTTACTGCAGGGATCGAACAAACTTATGCCATTTCAGCTGGTGCGCTCAGATGATCAGACTGCGTGATGAGATTTAGAATTTTCTGCATTGTGGGTGGCGCATGGCATTAGCATAGATTTGCCTGAACCGGGTCCTGTGTAGGCTGCAGGCTTCTCTTTGTCTCAAAGAAGAGAAAAGATGCATTTTCTTCACATTGTTAGAGACTCTTTAGCTGTATGAAGTTTAGTATAATTTCCACCTTCTCAACATGACTTCTGTCACTATTTTAATTTCAGGTCCTTTTGCATTTAATTCGTTTAGCGGTTAATAGAGATCTAGCGTTAATAGACACTGGTTAGAGTTTTAATAACGGAAAGAAGAGAGAGCAGCTGCCTCCCAAAACCCACATTCAAAACCAGTCACAGAAGCAGCAAGAAAGCACATCTGATAACATTAATAACATCATCTTAAACAAGTCATTAGTAATTGCGTCTAAGTCGTTCTGAACTGTACATACTGTACATATACACATGCAGTGGTACCTCGGCATACAAACAATCCACTTTAAGGCCTGAAATTTTGCAAGAGATTCGCCTCGGCACGCAAAGCTTTCTCGCCAAACGAGCGAAAGAACCGAGCCGAACTGAACACCGGCTAAGTTGCGCGTTAGTCCAGGAGCCGTTCAAAACCTGGTTGTGTCACTGGACCCAAGTGAACCAGGTTTATGATTATTATTATTATTTTTTATTTTGTGCAAGATTAAGTGAAGACAAAGCCCCGTGGGTCCCAAGACGGTAGCAAGAGTAAAACAGAGCCGCTTTCAGTTTGGTTTTTAAAGCAGCCGGTGCTGAGAAGAATCATAAATGAAGATTAAGTGAGGTTTAATGTTTATTTATTTCATATTTTATTTAATTGACATGTCTTTTCCAAATATTTTGATTGGTTTTATATGCAAAAATATGATTATAGAGTTGGAAATGGGTAATATTGGTAATATTTTTACCAAACCGGTTGGAACGGATTGTCTGTATTTACAGTATCAATCAATCAATCTACATTTATTTATATAGCAGTTTACAGCAACCTAAGTTGAACCAAAGTGCTTCACAGCACTAAAAATGACAATAAAGTGGCAATAAAAATAGAAATAAAAAATACAAAAACAAAATCAAACACATAATTCTAAATAAATAAATGAAAAATATAATAATAATAATAATAATAATATTAATGATAATATTAAAAAAAAAACTAAATTATAAAATATTAAGTTATATACAGTTCTGTAGTATATAAAAAACATAAAATTATGAAATATTAGTTTATACAATATAATACAAAGTATTTACATTATTTCCTATTAAGTTTGAGAAAAATGCGCTTCGCAATACGAAATCTTGCCTTAGGAAATCGCATACAGAATGGATTAAATTTGCATGTGAGATACTACTGTACTATTATATAATTCAAACAGAGAGTTTTCAGACCCTTTGGAAGTTTTTGCTAAGTTTCTTAAAATACTGTATAGCTATTAAATTTTTTCCCCCTTATTCTACACACAATACTCCACAATGCCAAAGTAAAAACAGGTGTTTATTTTTTTGCTAATTTATTAAAAAATAACGACTGAAATGTCCCTTTTACATACATAATTATTTAGAACCATCACTTAGTACTTGGTCAAAGAACCTTTGGCAGCAGTCACAATTTTGAATCAGACAGGGGGGTGGGATTGTCAGCACCGACTAAAAGTTTGTGACAGCCATCTTAATAAAATGGACTGAAAATGCAGTGGACAACACAAATCCTTTTTAGTTATAATGTTTTGATCTGAAAGCCAGGAGAAAGCTATGTAGAAGTTAGCCATTGTTGTTGTGCTTGCCGCTAGCATTTTTTTTTTTTGCCATTAGCATTGCTGGGAAAGTAAAGATATACACACAGCCTCTAGCCCAGGAAAAAAACAAAGCCAGTTCTTAAAAGGTTCGATATTGAACTGGGTTTGAAGCGGCACTAGCACCTGCTTTACTTTGGTGAAGGGAAGAAGTGACAGCCTCAGGTACTGTAGGTCATTGGATTTGTTTTCACTCTGACACACGCCGTCTCCTGCGAGACCTTACATAGACAGGTGTGTGCCTTTCCTAGTTATGTTCAATGAAGTCCAGTCTGTAGAAGCATCTCAGGGACCACTGATGGGAGAAGGATGTGACGGAGACCAATTACAAGGGTCATAAGAAAGGCTCTGAATGCTGTAATATTAAGTTGGATATTTCAGTCTTTATTGTTTAATAAACAAAACAAAAGCGATAAACACCTGTTTTTACTTTGTCATTATTATGTAGCCTATAGAATGATGATTAAGGATAAAAAGATTTGAATACATTTTAATATAAAATATTAAAATATAAAATGTGGAAAACTTAAAACAGTCTAAATAATTGTCTATAATATGTGTGTGTGTGTGTGTGTGTGTGTGTGTGTGTGTGTCACGGCTTTCTTTCCGAGAGAGACCTCTCTAATGACACACACTGTATATGTGGCATTTGTAAGTTACAAAAGCAATAAATAATTATGTAGACGGCTGGTTTCAGATGCTCTTACTGCTCTTCACTTGACAACATTTTGTAATCTGTTTCATTTTAAAGGTCACGTTATGTATCCTAGAAAGACGTCTCCTGATCTAATACCTGCCGCTGTAATTCTCGCGTGATCGAATCTTTGGCTAATACTGAATCTGATCATGTGACTCGCAGTCTCGCAGGCCGGCAGGAATGTTTTATGAGATTAGCGACACATGTCGGTGTTAATCCGCTACGGCTTCGTGTTCGGCTGTGCCTTTGCCACACACGCTTCATGTCACGTCCTGGTCCTGAATTGAAGATTTAATCCGGAGACATTCTGTTCACGGTGCATCGGAACGCTGAAGAGTTTTTTTTTTTTTTTTTCCCCAGCAGTGAGACAGGATAATGACTTGCGGCTCTCGTAAATATCGGCCAACGGGGCCGGCGTTTGAGAGCCTTATGAATCTTACCTGCATCTCCTGCTGGGATAATAAACCTTGATCTCTGTGCTGAGAAACTGCTTTCACTTTTTTTTTGCACATGGATTTATTTTTCCACGTATAATTAGGTCCAGATCAGGCAAAACTTACTTTTAGAATGACTTCTGCCTTATTTCTGCGAGCCTTGACTTTCCTTGCTTTATTTTTCTTTTGCGATAGTTTGGGGATTTACACTTTTATTGGAGTCGTATAAGAGATGCTGAGGCACTTCTTTAGCAGAATTTGCATCCGCTTGCCAAGGCTTGCTCATCATCAGGCTGTTTTATTGTTTTACAATAAAATTGACCTTTTGATACTGTATAATTTTTCAGTTTGACAGTGTAGACAATGTGAGCGGACATCAATCTGCACCAGGGGTTGTATAGACTGGACAGTACATACAGTATCTTCAATACTGAACAAAACAGGATAGAAAGCAGTTAATGCATTGTGTTATTCTTTAAAAAAAAAAAAAAAAAGCTGTGCAAGACTATTACAAAGTCTCTCTATTTATTTATTTATTTATTTAATGAATGATCTTTTGCCTTCATGGACCTGATATCACTTTGCATTTAGTGTAGGAGTCAGTCCAAGGCTGTTTTGAATCCCACTTCTACCCACTCCTCAAGGAATTCCTCTTGCAGTTATCATTTGTCTTGCTGAATAAAATGTTAATAAAACCCCCTGAGCTGCGGGTTGCACATCGCCAATCCCACGCAGCTAGCTTTGGCATCCTGTCTCAAAAATCGCCGGTCCTGTCCTGTTCTCGGCTTCTACCGAGGCTGTTGGAGATATTCCATCCTCCATCCAGCGTTAATCTATAAGCAGCTTTCATGCTGCAGTTTCAGAATCATCAGTTTCATTCAGCTAGAGAATGGTGGAGAAATGGTGCGTCCGTAAGTAATATAATATTATACACAAAGGTATTACGTATACAGGAGGTGGCACAGGGGCACTTCTAGGGTTGAGGGTTTGATTCCCGCCTCGGAGTCTGTGTGTGTGTGTGTGTGGAGTTTGCATGTTCTTGCCGTGCTTGGTGCAAAAACATTGCTTTAGCTTAGGTTGATTGGCATTCTGAAATTACCCGGAGTGTGTGTGCTCCGCAGTGGATTGGCACCCTGTCCAGGGTGTCCCCCGCCTTGTTCCCAAAGTCTCCTGAGCTGTTTAGTTTTATAAGCAACAATTTGCAGGAAAACCGCACCATTACTTTTGCACTAACTTGTAACTTGTTTTGAATCTTTCTGTCACTTGAATGTAAGTTGCTTTAATGTCAGATTTGCTTTGGTTTATACATCTGATTGCAGTCGAAAAGTGACATTACTCTATAAAAAAGTTTTTTTTTTCTTTCAGACTGTCGTTAACATGAATGTAGGTTTCTCATCATTTAAAAGCAAGTTTAATAAAAGTAATTGGCTTATCATTAATAATCCCGTAAACCATTGAGCTTGAATAGAAATCAGATCCGGACCCTTGAATATTAAGTTTGAGAACCCCTGGTATATGTAAATGAGCTGCTGCTGAGCCACGCCCACCTGAGACTAGCAGAGCTGAGCAACAAGCCAGGGAAGGGGTGGAATCTTAAATGAGGTCACAATAGGGGGAAAAAAATTTTTGTTGTTGTTTGTACACACACTTTTGAGGACCATCTAAATGTTTAAAAATCACTAAAAGGTTAGTTTTGCATAATAAGTCCGCTTTTAATTATGAATTATGAAAAAGATGACTCTGTGGCTATTAATAGAAATAAACAACAGTAACTTGCATGCTTTGGGGGCATTGCATAGACTAACGTAATATAAATGTATTATATGGTAATTTGTAAGTCGTTTTCAGAAGAGAGTGCCTTGCACGTTTAATTAAATATGTAATATAACTTGACAGTTGGTTGATTCCGGCGAACAGACCATTTGTGAAACATTTACACCTCATGTAGAAGATTTAAACCCACGATTATGAGCGTCCAACCCACACCAATCACGAAGGTTTGCCAAAACTCATGGAATGACTCATTAGAATTTAACGGCCTGATAATTTATTAATCCGATGCCACACTGTGATGATGAATAATAAACAGAGTTGAATGAGAGCCAGATGGAGCTGAGATTACTGTGTTCGAGAGACCGCGTTCATGTCTCTCCTGGCTTTTACTCTGTTCTTTCTGAACTGTGACGGCGAACAAAGTTTGAATTTACATTTTTGTAGAAAATTCTGTCGTCTAAATCTTAGACACTAGGCTGCTGTCACAAAGACCTTTCTGGTTTCCGTTAGCTGGTACATCGTTATGCTTTGGGATTTTTGCAGGATATGTGTTTATGGGTGATTATTGAAGTGATGAGGAAATTGCTTCATTTACAAAATGCCTCGGTGAAAAACCTGCTGGTGTTGGCTGTTCTTTTTTGGGGATGTTTTGCTGTATACTTTATGTAGGACTTAAGGACAGAACAGAATTTTATACACATTCAGTACACACACACACACACACATGCCGATGCAACATACTGTATGCAAGGCCCTAACTACAGAACCCATACCACCCCGTACCACTGGAACTTTTCCACATTTTGTCATGTTACAACCACAAATGTAAATGTATTTCATTGGGATTTTATGTGATAAACCAACACAAAGTGGCACATACTGTACAGTAATTGTGAAGTGGAAGGAAAACGATGAATGGTTTTCCAATTATTTTTTACAAATAAAAATCTGAAAAGTGTGGCATGCATTTGTGTTCAGCCCCCGTTAACTCTGATACAACTAATTAAACTCCAGTGGAACCAATTGCCCTCAGAAGTCACCTAATTAGTAAATAGACTCCACCTGGGTGGAATTTAATCTCAATATAAATATAGCTGTTCTGTGAAGCCCTCAGAGGTTTATTAGAGAACATTAGTGAACAAACAGCAACATGGAAGTTTAAAGGAAGGTTAGGTTAGAAAAACATCACGGTGAAAAGAAATATCCCAAGCTTTGAGACAACATCTCAGGAAGCAACTGTTAAATCCGTCATCTGAAAAACCTACCAAGAAATGGATGTCCACCTAAACTGACAAATAGAGCATTAGAAGAAACAGAGAAACAGCCAAGAGGTAACTCCATGGAAGCTCTGGAGGAGCTGCAGTGAGCCACAGCTCAGGAGGGAGTATCTGTCCACAGGACAACTATTAATCGTGCACTCCACAAATCTGACCTTAATGGAAGAGTGGCAAGAAGAAGGCCATTGTTGAATGAAATACATAAGAAACTCCCGTTTGCAGTTTGCGACATGCCATGTGGGGGACACAACATACATGTGGAAGCACGTGCTCTGGTCAGATGAGACCAAAATCTAAATGCAATACGCTACAGTACTGTATGTGTGGCGAAAAACTAACACTGTTCATGGTGGTGGTAGCATCATGTTGTGGGTATGTGGCTCTTCAGCAGGGACAGGGAAGCTGGTCCGAGTTAATGGGAAGATGGAGGCCAATCTTAGAAGAAAACCTGATAGTCTGCAAAAGACTTGAGACTGGCGCGGAGCTTCACCTTCCAGCGAGACAACGTCCGACAGCCTAAACATACAGCCAGAGCTGCAGAGGGAATGGTTTAGATCAAACATCATGTGCTAGAATGACCCAGTCAAAGTTCAGACTGATGGATCAAATCTAATTGAGAATCTGTGGATAGACTTGCCAAGGACTTGGGTCGGTATAAACAGATTAAACCTTATTATTGCATGTTTTTTGAGTTTAAATGGCAGCTTCATTGTGGATTAACAAATTTTTGCCATTCAAAGCTTTTGCCTGCACCTGATCCTCAGACCCTCGGTAGTGTTTGTAGTACAGGGAGCTACTGCACCAGAACGACATGAAAGTGTAATATCTGTCATTTGATCACTTTGCTCCTTGGGAAAAGTTTGAAACTTAAAACGAGAAGATCTTTCACAGTGTGATCATTTCCAGCTCCTTTAGTGACTTTCAGGAATTTCGAAGCGTAACGTGGCTTCCTGATATATTTTATTACGCTGCACAGAAGGATGGAGAGTTACTGTATGGTGGAGATGTTCAAACAGAGCTCTATGACTTAAGATCAATAGTCGAGTCAGGTTACAAGGATTTCCTCGACTCGCCATTCAGATTATTGAAATGACCTGCGTGATGTTTACTGGCTGAGGTTGCCAAGTATTTCTTGTAAAGATGTAGCATGGGGGGAAAAAAAGCAGTTTCTGAGCATTTTATTTTGTATATTGTTGGCAAAAATGAATTTATCCAAAATGAAGTCATGATATCATAATGTGTGCATCTAAATTTAGACTGCTTTATTAAAATAATCTGTTAATTTGATGCACTCTCCTGTGTTTGTTACCGTTATGGCAAAGTTTATAAACATTGAGATAAACATTGTCTCTGATAAAAATAAGTAAAGTCTCCATACTTAATGTGAAAAAATATATATAGTTCTGTGCAAAAGTCTTAGGCATCATATTATATGCTGTGCCAATTTTATTAAATATGTTTATCATGTCTGTATGAGGCGCCGTATAGGGCTTAAATCAAATGCACTTCAAAGGCATTTCAGTTTAAAAGGAAGGCATTTCAGTGTAGACGGACTTTTCGCTTCATTCTCCCTGAATGGTGTAACTGGTTTGTAAACAGCCTGCTGTTGGAC
>JAQMYJ010000018.1:19850027-19860776 GCA_030014305.1 Clarias laeviceps | reverse complement strand
GCAAACCGAGTCGAACTGAGCCGTGCGGTGCCGTAACGAGCCGTGCCGAGCCGAGTCGTACCACGCAGTGGAAAAGCACCATTAGAGTACTTGGATTACTTTTTTGATGTAACGAGTAATCTAGCGCGTTAGGGCCGCTATTTAAGTACTCAGTTATTTAGTTATTTTTTCAAAAATGAAATCCGTCATTCAGACAATTTATGTAATCCGTGAGCCAGACAGCAGTGATTCCGTTATTGTGTGTGTGAAATACCTGCTGTTATACCCCTATCTCACCTATGCAGTTTGACTCGCAGTCAGAAGTGGTGTTAGCCTCTGCGAGCCGCCGCGAGTGACTGCCCGACGTTCCGCGAAGTTCTGCAAGGTCTGCGAGGCCCAACACGCGGAAAGATGGAAACGTAATCACAGTACCAAAACTGGCGGTGAATCATGATGAACCGTACTTACGGCCACCAGGTGAAACCGCGTAGGTGAGATAGCGGTATTAGTAGTTAACAGATTATGGGCCAAACTTTGCTAAGTGATGATGGTAGAATAATTATAAAGGTCTTGACTAAAACAACATGCATGAGGAATCACAAAGGAGTTTTTATTTTCTACAATGGAAAAGTAATCAAACTAGTTACTTTTATCAGAAAGTAACGCTGTAATGTAACTGATTACTTTTTAATGACAGTAATTCTGTAATGTAATTTTCTAATGTTGGGGACGTTACTTTAAAAAGTAACAACCCCAACACTGGCGGTGAACCGGCAAAAGATGGTGCACATTGGGAATGACGGCTGGTCCATGTACTCTGATCCAATATAAGAGCTACTGTAGCTCTAATTGCCGACAAGCTCTAATTGCTTAATTCTGATCGCCATAGAATGTGTAATATTGGAACCTATTCAATATTAAACAGGTGGTCATAATATTATGGCTGATCAGTGTATGTCAGACACTGTAGTGTAAGTAATGTCCTGAAGCAAAGAAATAACATTACAAATCTTAAAACATGCCCACGTGATTTGTGCACGCTGTGTGTGTGTGTGTGTGTGTGTATATGTGTGTGTGTGTGTGGGAAGCTGTTGGTTAATCTGTGCATACAGTACCTGTACCTTGACAAGGAGCTGCAGTCATGTACAGAAGTGCCAAACCATCGCAGTGCCACGCCCTCTCACATGCTCATTCACACACTACAGGCAATTTTGGCGACACCAATTAGACTGATCTGCCTGTCTTTGGACTGTTGGAGGAAACCAAGCGTGCACAGGAAAAACATGGCATGCACAACTCCATGCATGCAAACCTGAGGCAGGATTGGAACTGGTGGTTCAAAGTGACGGTGGGAACCATTAAACCAGCCACCACTAACATGTTATTGATACTAAATTGAGCACAAACACAACTTTATCATTGGTGACCAAACTGTGTGAGATGGTGTCATGCACAACATCTTCAGTTTGTATTAATCCTCGCTTCCTTAAAAAAATAATAATAATAATAAATTTCTCAAAACTGCAAAAATGGAGTTCTCATTTTGCTGTCAAACTGTTCAAATTGAGATCTGCAGTATATGACTGACTAGAGCCAGGGTTAATATTTTTTTTATATATTTTATATATCCATTTATATTAGTCTGACTGAATAGGTTTTTAAAAATCCGGTACGGTCTGTGAGTCTCCCTCTACACGGCCGTGTTGTGTTTTCTGTCCACCAGTTGCCTGAGGTTTTGTTAAATTGGTTTCTTTCATGTATATTCGTGCACAGTTGTCTAAAGCCAAAGTGCTTTCAGATTGCAATGTTTACTCTGAGATGGAATCAATTTAAAACTGCTTTCCGTGCCAAAGAGAACATTAGAACATTCTCTAAGCCGAGACCTGAAATGCAAAATGCTTCATTCAGCTTAAGAGTATCTGGAGCTGAAAAGGAAACGGCTTCCAAGGACTGGAATTAAAATGCAAACATGCTCGCTTAGCATATTAAAGATGCTGTCAGCACACAAGTCGTGATGTCTAACAATTCCTTGTGTGGCATTTTTCTTTTCTTTTCTGGTTTTTTTTTTTTTTTCCTCCCGCTCAACATTTCAACATGAAGTAGAGGCTTGTAGGACATTATGCTCAGTCTTACACATGTTCATTTCACTTGTATTTAGATGATTGATAAACTGTAGTCTGCTAAACTTGGGGGAATTAACACTTTGGTTAAAGCGTGTGATTATAAAGTGTAATGGAGTGTATAATGAGCACAAGTGTCAGCACTGACGACTGCTAATTAATTCGAGCTTCTGTTTAAAGTTCTGATATTTTCCCTTCAATGAGGCCAGAAGTTACTGAAAATCCAATTTACCGTTATATGGACATTTTAAAAGAAATGTCACTTACTACAATATAATAATATTGAATGATGCAATGACGTGATAAATCAGAGTTACTGTTGGATAATTCTTCCTGAAGTGTTTTTAAAACTTTTTGCCAAGTCTTGTGGACAAGCTATTATACAAGAGAGTATTCATATAGACCTGTGATTTGCGGCTTCACTTTCTGTCAAAGCTGGTGTTATTGTAAATAAATCACCACATTCTGACCAATCAGATTAGAGAATTCTACAGCGCAGGAATATGGATTTTTGTTTTTAGCATATCGAATGCAAAAAATACGAAGTGAACACAAATTCACCGCGAAGAAATACATACTGGCAGCGAGGCATGTAAAAGCTTCTCTTAAAGCCAACGTAGTGAAGCTTAGGCGGTCGTTCATGAATAATGCATTGTTGTGGATCCGTGCAGAAGCGCAAGGATTCTGCTTTTCATTGCCTTGTCTCATTCGTGATATTTCCGGGCAGCTGGAGGACTAACATTTAAAAGTTGTTCCACTGTGTGATATCCACATCTTATGAATTTAAATCCTATGGTGATGAATTTGTATGGGCTCCTATGTGCTGTTTATGCATCTTTTTCCCAATTCAGGGTCTAATAAAGCATTTTAGAAGAGAAATTGTTTACTGTTTCCCTGAATGAATGAATAAATGAATGAATCAGTTTTTCAGATCAGCATGGTGCATTTACAAAGCAAAGCAAATAAAAAAATGAGATCGATATAATCTTCTCTTAGAATGAAATAATAATAATAATAATAATAAATAATTGCATGTTTTATTCTTACCAAATTGTCTAAAACCTAGTATATTTAAAGAATAGCCTTCCTGCTCACCTCATGCCAAAAATCCGTAAAAAGCATGCTTTCTGTCATTTTTCCCTTTTTCAAAATTAGGCACATTCAAAGCTTTTATTTTTTATTGATGATAAAACGAGCAATGCAGTGATGGAAAAATGTTTTAACTTTCTCTTCTCTTGATTATCTTGCACCAATGTACTTAAATCTCTGTTGTTTTAAGTTTATGCATCATGCACACCAAATGTCTGCGGCACTTGTCACAGTTTTTATTTCGTTCATCATTAATTCATCATTTTAATTCATTACCTCATTACAGAGAAGAGAAATGACTTAGTTTTAAATGTTTTTTTTTTTTGTGTGTCTCCTGCCTGTAAAGCACAGGAGACACATAGGGATGATTATCCATCATTTCTTACCAGCGTCATCATTGGTAAACTTTTTTACCTTCAATAAAGTAAAGGGAATTTGTAACTCCTCTGAAACCTTTCGTGAAAATTTGACCAAACCTTTTTCAGAAAGCATACAGTAGCTCGGCATTAGTGTATTTAAGAGGTCAGAATGCACTCCAGGTTTAGATATAGATTTTTTTTTGTCCCAAAGAGAATGACACCCCTAGTGGTTAGCACGGTCACCTACTGTATGGTTAGCCTTGCACCTCCAGGGTTTGATTCCCACCCTGTGGTCTGTGTGCATGGAGTTTGCATGTTCTCTGGTGGGTTTTTTACCTAGCCTTGTGCCTTAAGTCTCCTGGGATAGTCTCCAGGCCCCCTGAATACAGGTTAGCTTTAGCATAGGTGATAATTTTGTAAGGCACACTTTTGTAAAAAAAAAATTTTTTAAATAGTTTTTTTTGCTGAAACAAATTTTGTAAGTTAAAATATATTATTATTATTATTATTATTATTATCATCAATCTTCAACAGTTACTTACCTTCCTATAGTACTCCTTTATGAATTAACATGATACGTGAGCAGTGCTGTGATATAAAGATATAAATTTTCTTAATTTATTATTTTTATTTGTAGAGATTAAATCAGACTTTCTAGAGTGTCTAAAGTGTTACAACTCGATTTTTTAGCCTAATAATAAATACTCTGTCTCTTCAAACGTATTATCTCAGAAATCAAACAAATTATCTAAGTCAGAGTTTGTTTTAGCCACAAACTGAGAAAAAACACGAATGACTCCATGTTTGTCTTTACTTAGCAACATGCTAGCCAGCTAACTTTGAGTGATATACATTTTCCTCCTTAAGATGCTGAACTGTATCATCAGTATTATAGACTATACAGTCGTATGTTATAAACTACACCGTATATACAGTTATTTATAGAGATTAAATATCAGTCTTCATTTGATCTAAAGTAAAATCTCATTTAAAAAGTAGGAAATGCTGCTATGTTTACCGATGTTGCTGTTCACAGACATGTTGATTTGAATTGACTAGAAACTTTTGTGACTTTTTAGTAGAGATTCAAAAATTTTCTTTTTAAATATTTTTTTGGTTGTTTGCTTTTACAGGATATTAAATTTTTATTGAAATAAAGCACCAGCAAATAAGGCTCCTCTACGCATGTGACTGAGAATCTAAAAATAAAGATAATATTTTCCTACAAAGCAGAGCTTGGGTATAAAAAGATTTCAGTTTCGACTGTCTGAAATGTCAAGAAGTAAATTGAAGGCAAAAAGTGAAGGCAAAACCTCGAGGACCAAGAAACTTTTAAATTACATTGGCAAGTTGAAGTAAAAAAAAACCTTTATATGACACTAACAACTGAACAGGCCTCCAGGGTCTGGGTTTGATTCCCGCCTCGGGTCTATGTGTACGGAGTTTGCATGTTCTCCCCGTGTTTGGTGGGTTTCCTCCGGGTACTCCGGTTTCTTCCCACAGTCCAAAGACATGCAGATTAGAATAATTGGCGTTTCCAAATTGCCTGTAGTGTGTAAATGTGTGTGTGCCCTGTGATGGATTGGCACCCTGTCCAGGGTGTACCCTTCCTCACGCCCTAAGTCTCCTGTGACAGGCTCCAGGCCCCTTGCGATCCTGTATACAGGATAAAGCGGTATAGACGATGAGTGAGTGGGAGAGTGACTAACTGTACACCAGATCTGATTGGATGAACTACAGTACATATGATAACCATATGATAGTGTTATGAGTATTGCGTTATGATGACAAAAAAAAGAGATGAGATTCTCAATTTTTAACACCTTCTTTCAAGCCTCCTCACTGAGCGGCTCCCTTTAGGCTCCTAAAGAAATCGTCAATGCTCTTCACGTCCAATGCCTTTAAAGAACATTGCGGTCCAGTCTTCATCAAATAGTTCTTTGCAGGAGATAATCAAGACAGTGTGAAACTACATTCACCCTGGAACTGATTAACAAACTGTTCTGGGATAAACAGATGAAAACAGATGAAATGAAAGAATCAAATCACTGTCCAGGACCATCCAGCCCGACTGAGCTTGTAATATAATGATGCTTCAGTGGTGCTGATGGTGACGGAGGGTCTGTTCACATCTTCTAAACACTCACTCTTTTAACTTCCTGGAAAAATAGGATGCAGCAAATAACACATGAGATCTCACTGATTATTATACAAGTCAGGAGCTGTTCCAGTTGCGGATACCTCTAGTTGCGAGTTCGTCCACCGGGTGCGTGTCTGGAGGCTGACTTCTAATTGATCACTGTAGGCTAGGTGTGTGTGTTTTAGAGCGTGAGTAAAAAGAGAATGTTGCAGGAGCAAGGAGCCCATGGAGAGCTGACACATCGTTAACACTCACACACTCGCTCACACTATGTTTAGTCATCATTAAATATTTATGAATTAGATATTTAAATGGCATGACAAATCATTAACGTATTTAAACATGCTAGTCAGTAATGTAAAAAAAGTAATTAAGTGTTAAGTAATAAGGAAACAAAATATATTTTAAATAATTTTTTTTTTAATGCAAACATTATCAGGGTGGCTTTACATAATTGGTCACATGATCAGAGACAAGTAAAAGTTGTTGGTAATGTACTGTACTGTATATACAATCTAGAAGGGGTTTTATTATTGATCATTTAATTTTAAGTCACAACTTTACTTTCTATACAGCACTAACTAATGATCAATTCTGAATTTGTAACATATTTGTAAATGCAAATAATATATTTGGAAATAAAGTAAATGCAAATAATGCAGGACCTACTGTATGGTGCTACAGTATGTCTTCACTAAATCTTGCACATAATGCAAAAAATAAAAAATAAAACATGCAGAAAATTATTCGCATCCTGAGGCAAATTTCTTGCTTAAAATTTCAGTTCTTAAGGCAAAAATTCTTATGGTAGGGCATTTGTATGCTGAGGTACCACTGCATTTGGTACAACCCAAGGAGAAACCCTCAGCTTCTGAAAAATGAAGACATTGCTTAAGTGCCAAAATGTGCAGTTCTTTGAATGTCCATTGGGGCTGGTTCCAAAAGAGAGTCAATCCCCATAGAGCCCTGTGTTCACAACAGAAATAAACATGTTTACTGCCTGGTACCAGTACCACCATACTGTATATATAAAAGCCATAGCTAGGTTTCCAATTCATGACAACAGTACTGAGATGATTTTTTTAATTATACATAATTATAATTATGTATCTACTTAAACAGTGCATAATTAGGAGTATGGCTGATTTGAGTGGCAGCTGCATTCCAGATGTCAAACTGCTAGCTGTCCGCTGTGCATCACTTTAGCTAACCAGGTAACTGGTAACAAAGTTAAACTTACCACAAGGAATGTAGGAGTTGACATGGGATGATGTGTAGAGTTCAATCAAATGGAAGGCAACATTAGCATATAACTTATTGTTAGCCACCTTAGCATTTTAGCAAAGCTAAAGCTAATCTAGCTAGCTTGTGGTAACTGAGGTAAGTGTGTGACCAGGGATTAGGCGGAGTCAACTACTGCAAGGTGGTGATGCCCAGAGCCCCCACAGTTGAGCTTCAAAACTGCTCTTCAGAAAACCTATGTATGACATCACAGAAGGTTTGTCTAGTTCTTTTATACAGTCTCTGTGTACATCCCACTTTTGATTTCATGACCATGTGGACAAATTTTTCTAAAACAATGAACAGGATAAGACTAACAGGGAACTTTCCCTGAACAGTGTCCAAGATGTTTCCAGAACATTCTAGCAATCAAAAACCTTAAAGTTTTACCTACTGTAAAACTAGAAAGTTTTACCATTTCTACAAAGTAGGTAACATGGGCAATATCACAAACATCCTTCAATTTGACTAGGTACAGTATTTCACTAAATGAAGACCTACGCAAAATGTCAGGGAGTATTTTAGGTGGAAATTTAAAATAATAATGTTCTCTGGAGCTCCTAAAGAGCTGCTCTAAAAAGTTCTCTAAATACGAGATTTCTTTTAAAGGCCAAAGAACTTAAAGTATAAACAAAAGCAGTTATACTCGCTAAAGCCATCCAATCCAATTTCGGGGAAATTTAAGTTTCAAAGGACGTTGTGAGGACGAGCTGTGCAAAGAGAGTCTGTCTTTCTCTTTTGAAGTGCCTCATCTTGTGTTCTCAGCATTCATCTTCATGGACACATATTCCGTGATCTTTTATTAAAGAAGAGAAGCGATGATTGACAGTGGTAACAAACGAACTCACACAATTCTGCAAAGTTTATTTTTTTTCTTTCCAGATCTGATGGGTCTAATAGGCCTATACTCTGTCCGACCTTTGGTTTTGAACAAAAGAACCGAGACGTCTAAAACGACTCCTTTTTATGAAATAGTCGCACGTCACGGCTTCATCAACGTTACTTCAAACAACACTTTACGTCTGCATCTCTTTCAGTGTGTGAAAAGTTGTGCTCTTGTCTAAAACTATGTGAACAGTAAAAATTTAGGCTTGCAAACAAACAGCAACTTTAAACTTTACGTACAGGTAGTCCTGGACTTATCAGGTTACGAATATAGAAGTGGCTCACGCTTATTGTACAAGAAATAGACACTGCAGTGAACCAGATACCAATATTTACAATTATATATAATATTTTCAGTGTGTAAGTGAATGTATAAAATGTCTGAAGTACTGTACTGTATATTGTATGGAGAAATTATCAGTTTCAATGAACCAGTCCGGGAGCACGATAATAGAAAATGGCTGTCCTGTTAAGCTGTCCTGATGGTGAGTAATAAGAATAAACAACTCAGCTCTGAGACAAAATGGCGTCTGTGACCCCTCACCCCTAAATTCCCCTCTTGATTTAAAGCCGCAGAAACAACACTGTTACATTTGACGTGTGAGATTTATTTCCTTAGGCGTGGTTACAGGTTTTGGCTACATGATGGCCACTGTGGGGAAAGAGGATAAAGATTTACTCAAGTTAATTGGTATGTTTTTATTGTATATTTGTGTCAAAGGTGTATAAAACTCACTTTATCAGACTTAAGAACAAATCCGACTTACGAACACGTTCCAGAATGCAATCCGTTCGTAAGTCAGGGACTACCTGTTCTTTTAAGCATAAAGATTGAAACTTTCAACCCAAAATTTGTAAATTTCTATAGAATTTTGTAAACCAAAAAAATTATAAAGTAATAATAAAAAAGTCTATCAATTTAATACAATTTTACTAATTTGTAAAATTATAAATCGTAAAAATCTTTTGCATTTGATGAGATTAAAAAGAAAAATCAAAAAAGACTTACTGTTAATGTTGTAAAAAATTTATAAAGATACCTCAATAACACCATGATCTGAGGAAAAAACACTGTAAAATCACAATATTGATATTACTGTATGTCATATGACCGTCTCTTAAATACTGATGAAATTGATAAACTATAACTGGAGCCTCTTCGACTCCCAACATCAGCACCTGGGCTCCTGGGCAAATCCACACAGCTATGAGCTGAAATCTACAGTATATGAAAGCCTTCCCAGAAAAGTGGAGTGAATTAATGCAGCAAATGGAGAATAAATCTTGAAGTTTATATTCAACAAGGACATATGGCAGTAATATCAGGGGTGCATAAACTTTTGGATATACAGTATACTGCATCATCATTACTCCTTGTGCATGCATACCTCATTGTATTTCACAAGGATAAACCCGATGCATTTAAAATGTCCTTTATTGTCCTAACATGGTAATGTAAGTAGTCTTAGATGTGATGGATGACTTTTATTCTCCTGTCAGGCTTGAATGACTTTCATGATTAGCGTGATGTGTAGCTGATGCGACTTCATTTGTCTTGTACAGTGCAGGAAAAAGAGATTTTATGGCAGAGATGGAGTTACAGACACTGTCTCAATCAATATAGGCGGATTGTGTACTCTCAGAGTGACACATGTCTGTTTCTGCGATGCCTCTTCAGCACTCTGAACCTCAAATCAACAAGCCGTGAAAAAACAAGAAGCTTAGAAACGAAAGAGACCAAGCAGAGAATAAAATCACAAAGTCTCAGATATTGCGTTATTACAAACAGCCAGAACATTTTCTTCCTCCTCCTTTTTTTTTTTTTTTTTCACCTAGACTAACATTGTGCTTAAAGCAATAGAGATGTCTAGACAGGCTTTTCAGTATAAGTTTACTCCAAACATATTTAAGTGGATGAGAGCCAGGGACTTTTTTATTTTAAAAAATGGTTCACAAAACTGTGTGTTATTATAGAGTGCAGCAGATGCTTTCAGGTAATTCTAGAGATGCAACAAGTACATGTTTCAGTAACACTGTGGCTTAGTTATTAACACTGTCGCTTTACACCACCAGGATTGGGGTGAATCTCCATGCCTGTCTCTGTGAATTCGTGGAGTTTGGTTGGGTGGGTTTCCTCTGCATACTCTGGTTTCCTCCTACTGTCTACAGACATGCAGTGCAGGCTGACTTGCATTCCCAATTTGTGTATGATTGGGAGTGTTTGTGTGTATGTGCCCTGTGATGGGTTGGCACCCCATCCAAGGTGTCCCCTGCACTGTGCCATCAGCTCCCTGGGATAGGCGCTACATCCCCCACAATGGTACATTAAACAGTAGGGAATGACTAGATAAAATATTTTTTCACATTTTTTCACTTGTTTTGTCACCTGTTAGTTCCCACCTGTGATATGACTACCAAAGCTACCAAACAGTTCTGTCACTTGCTGGCAATTACTATCTGAACTAACTTTTCCACATACTGTACATTAGCTAACAAAGAACGACAATTGGCTAGTGTTATGATTGACAGGTTAGGATGTGTATGCCCCTCCCACCCAGAAAGCAGGTGCCATATTTTCTTTTTTGGCTCCCAGCCACAGATTCGAAATTGTGATCTCCAAACAATAAGGTAAATTTTTTTTTATGAATCTCACCCGAAGGGTTTTCAACAGCACAATAATAGTGGGGATTGTTTTAATATTCATGCAATATATAGTAGTTGGGATTATGAAACTTGCATAGCAACAAATACCATGTTCATTAGCATTTACATGAACGTGTGGTGATTCTTGGTAACCGTTTAACCAACAGCTTAAACAGATTCAATTCAATTCAATTCAATTCAATTCAATTTTATTTGTATAGCGCTTTTAACAATTGACATTGTCCCAAAGCAG
>JAQMYJ010000018.1:19838460-19849927 GCA_030014305.1 Clarias laeviceps | reverse complement strand
AGCGGGGCACCAGGATGGGTCAGACAGGTCCGGAGGGCAGAGGGAGTCTGGATCACTGGCAGCTCAGGAACGACACGGTGGACCTGGAGCCTACTTCAGGAGACTTAGGGCACGAGGCAGGGTACACCCTGGATTAGGTGCCAATCTATCACAGGGCACACATACACACACACTCACATGCTCATTCACACACTCTGGGCAATTTGGGGACGCCATATTCCATGCACATAGACCCCAAGGTGGAAATCGAATCCAGACCCTGGTGGTGCACGGCAACAGTGTTAACCACTTCACCATCGTGCTGCTTGTTATGTTAATGTATAAAGACATGATAAACATCCTGCACCTTTAAGACTGCAACTTTAATATATTTTTAAGAGAGTGAATTAGGAAATGTTTCTGACTGCAGGTGTTAAATTATTGATTGACAGCATATATTTAAGAGAAACGGAGAGGTTTTGTGCAGCTCTGCTCTCCGTGGAGCAGAATGATTATTATGTAAAATAGTGCACGGTTTCAGGCATCAGCATGATGATCTGAAGCTGACTGAAGTTCCTGCACTCTTTGGTTAATATAATGATGATTTTTTTTTTTAAAGGAGCAAATGAAGGCAGTACATCTCCTCTTTGTCTTTGCAGGACTAGGGAAGTGTTCCTTCCTCTCTGACATGTTGCTGTGCATGCGGGATGGTTGGAACAGGCGGGAAGATTGTATTTGATCATTCATTCAGTTGGGGAAGCATGACAGTGCAGGGCTTTTCACTGAATCCCCAGAACTGAGTGACATTTTGGATGAATTTCCAATTATAAAGATATTATGCAGAGAACGTCTCATGGGAAATAAAATAATGGCGATGCTACAGTCACACCACTGCTCATTTCTTCGTGAAGCCCCTTATTCCCATAAAATGGGATTGGGTTTTAAATTTGTGAATTAATACAGTAGTTTCATAGATGACCTTAATCCCAGTTAAACTTTAATCCTTATTGGTGCTTTGCACTTGAGACTTTATAAAAACAAGGTTGCACTTTCAGTGATGACACAGAAACTGAAGTGTAATAAAAAATATATAATAAATTTATAAATTTATAATAATAATAAACCCAAATGAATGACTAACAGGCTTATTCCTTTCTATAACCCATAGGCTCTTCCTGTACCAGAACTCCAAATTAATCTCCTTTGCTGTTCAAGATAACGACAGCCTGTGCAGCTTGAGCTTGTTGGCACTTTTAGTAATTAGACTGAATCACCACCCGGCCCTGGCTCCATTTCTTTTGCACCGTGTCAGGATATTTGTCTCCAGAGCCCTCAGGAGAAGTCTACTTCTACTTCCTTGGAGCCAACCTGAAATGTATTTGGGCTGAAATTCTGTCTCACACCTCTGAGACAGGATAAAGAACAATCACATGGACCACCACACACCACTGCCTTCTGACGTGACATACAATCTCTTTACCTTCCTCATTCACTCCATCTAAAAGGGCGTTTTTTTTTTCCAGAGCTGAACCTTGGGAATGGTTTCACGACCACACAGCAATAAAAGAAGGCCTGGCTATCCATCACTGCCACATGTTTGGTCGGATCCTAAACGCTGTCCTGAATTCCAGTTACTCCATCCATGAAAACTTTCTCACATGGGGAGCCTTGAATATGATTTCATAAGCCTGACATAATGGCCTTATGAACATGTCAGGAACGATAACTTACATCAAAAGTGTTCTTTTTCTCAGTGGGAAGCTCAGTGGTTAAGGTGTTGGACGACTGACCGGAGGATCCCAGGTTCAAACCCCAGCACGACCAAGTTGACACTGTTGGGCTCTTGAGCAAGGCCCTTAACCGTCAACTGCTCAGATGTATAATGTAATAAAAAGACATTTTGGATAAGGGCGTCTGCCAAATGCCATTTGCGCACCTGCAGAAGGGGAGGACGCCTACGTAGGGAGCCTACGGAGTGAGGGAGGAGCGACAACAGGTTGAGGCGCACGCCCATCACAGGCACACACAGTGACAGATGTTTTCAAAGTCACTTGAAAGTAACATAATTAGTAATCTGATTACTTTTTTCGTGCAATAATCAGTAATGTAATCAAATTACAATTTTAAAGACGTAATTAGTAATTTGTAGTAGATTACTTCCCTAACACTGTTTATATAATGCTAAAGACATCCTGCTGTCCCATCTGTAATCACAGGGTAGGAACAACTGGTGCACTGACATCTACTTTAAGTTACACATCTTATTAACTACAAGAAGAAGAAGAAAAAAGGAATGAATCTTTATAGCTTCCATAATGTAAGTGAGAGCAAATTAAATTCAACTATAAATGGCAAATAATGCAGTATAAGAGTAATACATAACAGGATTTGCAGTTTTTGGAAAACAGTCCGTGTCATTGTGATAGTAACTCTGCGCATCCATCATTTTCCCATAACAGCACACCAGTAAGTTATATTGGTAGAAGGATGCTGAAGGAGGAGAAGGAGGTTGGAACTGCCAGGCAGGAGGTCTAGATGAAGACCGAAGAGTAGATTAATGGATGTAGTGAGAGAGGACAGGGTTAGATGAAGACAGATGATTCGCTGTGGCGACCCCTGAAAAGGAACAGCTGAAAGACGAAGAAGAAGAACAGTACACCAGCAAGTGAGTTATTCCTTACTTTTACTATAGAAACAGGAAATACTTATTTCCTATTGGCTGAAGTTCGTCTAAATCAGTGCAGCTGATACTGTACCTACCACTGCTGAATGTAACCAGCCTGGACGGGGTGGCAATCAATCCATCACAGGGCAAACACACATACATATTCACACACTGCGGGCAATTTGGGAACAGCACTTAGTTTAATCTGCAGGTCTTTGGACTATGGGAGGAAACCCACCAAGCCCGGTGAGAGCATGAAAACTCCTGCACACAGAGACGGGAATCGAACCTGGCCAGGAATCAAACCCAGCCCCTGGAGGTGCAAGGTGACAGTGCTAACCAGTGCTAACCACTAGACCACCATGCCGCCCACTTGTTCTCTACTACAGTTGTTGTTGTTTTTTTTGCTTTCACATGTCACATAACCTTTTATATTCACTCAATAACAAGATTCATTTTCACTGACACTTTCTTATTCTCCATGTTTATACTTTATTTCTTATCAACTCTATTGTGACAAAAAAAATAAAAATGAATATGGTGAATCCATAAAACCATTAAAATTGGAATCAGTGAGATCCATAACATTATTTACACTGTAATCATGTAAAGCTGCAATGTTTTGCATGTACTCAACAAAATAAAATCAAAATAAAACCATAATGAATAATTAATGCGTTTCTCAACACTTCTATTAAAAAAGAGATTAAATGTCAGGGAATATTATTTTCCATTCCTCATGTTTTACATTAGTATTAAATCCAATAAGATCGCATAGATTTTATAACAACTGTAATTCTTCATGAGAGCAGGTTTGAGCAGAGCTACAGTAACACAGTCAGATTCTCACTGGAGTGTGAACAACACCTACCAATCCAGTATTTTACCCTGAGTACAATATGACGCTCTACTGGAGCATTCTTACAAGCCTTTAAATCCTGAATCCTTTAATTAAAACTCATTAAAACTAATTAAATCTCATGTTGATTGTTTCTGCTGACCAGCTGACTTATCAAATCTTTTTTGTGCTTTTAATGGTATACAGCAAAAATAGGGGAAGAGGAAAGTCGAAGCCGTCAGCCATTCTTTTCGGCGTGTGAGGAAAGAGCTGGGTGAAGAAATGGCTTCAGCAGACTGACTGTTCACGGACAATAAATCAGTCCAAACTACACAAATAATGTGAAAAAAAGATCATTTTTACATCTAAGCAATTTGATCTATAAGGAATAAAACAGAGGCAGATGCTCTTGTAGGAAAATAACCTGAGCAGAGTTACAACGTGAGGTGAGGTGCTTTATTCCTCTTATACCACTGCAATTTGTTTTTGTTTTTATAAATCAAAAACGTTATCCAATTTTATACATTCATAGCACATAATGTTTAAAGTAAAGAGAATTAGTTCCTGTTATCACTTATGTTACATTCCATCTCCAGCTTCTCATGAAAGTGTAGTAATGAAGCATAAAACTTCATTTAAAGACACGAACACTAGAGACTCATCCATAAATACGTAACAAATATTAATTAAACATCTAACACACACACACACACACACACAATAACTTCATTATTGTTTTCTTTTTTAATCTCATATATAGTATTTTTTTGTACAGCTTCTAATTTTACTTGCCAATGTAAATGATCACATATTAACTACAGCAACTGCTTTTAATGTAAACCTGTGATTTGCAGCTGTTGCAACTCTTTGAGCTGATGTTATAAAAAATAACTCATCTGACCAATCAGAATAGAGATTTCAACAGCACTGTACTATATAAACCCAAGTGAGGGCTACCTGAAAGTTATTACCTCAAGTCGATAAGAAATTCTGAGCTCGTTCTAGCTTTTATTTATGTACACACAGAATGAAAGGTTAAAAGCAGGAGCCATTAAACACTCAGTCAGGAAGGTCCATTATTCTTATTATACAGATAAATCAATTATTATTGATATTCAATGAAATCACACTTCACAGCAGAGTGCATTTAAGAAGGTGTTAGGAAGGTGTCAGAATTTGTACACACGAGTTCAGGATGAAGCTGAGGAAGAAAGAAAGAGTGACCCCATCTGGTAAACATCTGCACTGGTCCTGATGATTTATTTATTTTTTAATATATCAAGCTATGTACAGTAGATCATTAAACTTTATTTGGCATGTTTAACTAATTTAATAACTTAATGTAATTATTAACTACAAAAGAAACAATAGGTTTTGGGTGACTTTAAAGAAACAAAAACAAAAAAATACCTCTAAAAGGTTTGTCACTTCCAGATCAAAATTGTATTTCAGATTAAAAAAAATAATAGTTCATTATCCATAATAGACATTCAAGTAAGGTAAAAAAAAAAAAAATACAAAATTGCAAAGAAAATGCTTAAATTTTTTTATGGTGCATTAGAAATATCACAATATCAATATATAGTATAATTTCAAAATCAATATATTTAATAATTTCATAGTTATGTTTTTCATTTACACTATTTCAAATGTTTTAATTTACTATTCCAGCATGTTCTTTATATACAGTAATTAGTAAACAAAATGATTCAGACCAAATGATTGCACCAGTTTATTTTAAAACAAAGAAAAAAATATGTTTATTAATAAAAGATAATAATATGTTTATTTATTCCAAACATTTTCAAATCGACACTTTTTGTGTTCATTCAAGTCTTTTTCATGGTACGAATGTGTGGCGACTGATTGTACGGCTTTCTAGTATTATCTTTAAAATTGACGGAGCTTGTAGAAAACCTGTACTCTCTCAAAAACATTTGTCTCTTTAATTGAACAAAAATCAAATGAACTTCAAATCCATGTTCCATGTCGACACGGCCTGGTAGACCTTAACTGAATTAAACTACTATGGTTAACTAAAATGGTTGGCTGGATTCTCAGGTCTCCTATATATATATATAAATGTGTGTGTGTGATTTGGGTGACTTGTAAAGGACCATCCAGGGTGTATTCTTGCCTCACAGCCAGCGTTACCGGCATAGATTCCAGATCGAACATGATCCTGTCCAGGATGAAACACTTACTGAAGATTACAAAAGAACTTTCGAAACATGTATAAATATATAGTTCCCTCACTTTTTTCAGCTGCAAATCCCTGCAATTTCAGTTTATTAACAGCAGATGGCACCATAAATCTGTAACTTCAAACCCTTTTGGTCCACTCAATTCCACATACTGTATACACACACACACACACACACACCCATACACGCACATGGTGAGGAATGTCAAATAACTTAAAAACACTTTTTTTTTTTTTTTTTTTTACAGATGCTGTAAATCACACCTTGCTACACAGGCACATTATGAGTTTACGAGTGCAAGTGTGTGTGTTCACACCGCTGTATTTACACACACCTCTGTCAAAAGTGGCCTGGAGGTTTGCCAGTGGCTGCACGACAGGGTTTTACTGCAGTGTGATGTTATTGCAGACCTGAGAGCTCGCTCATTTCATCACATTCTGACACCTGACCTTATTGCTGTGGAGTAAAACAAGTCGAGTGTACAGTAACTCTCTGCATCGGCTACAGTAATCTGTCCAGGGATCACTACATGCATGAAATGATCAGATAATGCTTTAAAAACGTTTCTCGCTATCATCACTTCCATGCTTTCCTTTTCTGTATAACGGCCTCTAGAATTTATGCAGAATGAAATAAAAAACAATAAAAACCAGACTCGTTCTAGCTGGTAGGAAGGTTACGGAAAATCTAGTAATCACTCTTTACAACCGTGGCGAGCAGGAAAGCATCTCAAAGATGCAGAACCTTTAGGGTGATGGACTTCGATCGTCTAGTTTCAGGCAGCACTGATGTTTGATGTAATTACTATTTGAAACTCTTGATCTGCATCTACATGATTGCCACATGAGTACAAGTTTTAAACTTCCAGAATTCTCTGAAATACGTTGTGCTTCATTTTCCTGCAAAAAAAAAATGGAGTTCTCATTTTGCTGTCAAACAGTTGAGATGTTCTTATTAAAGTGTTAGGTAAGTGTTTACCCATCCAACCTTTTTAACTATCAAACTATTCCCAAACATCCAACATGTGTAAGCTCTCAGAAAAACCTCCCCGAATTACTCCAGAGAATCCCAAACAATGACAAAGCCCTGCTGAAACGTTAAACATTGGCGGCAAGGCTTTTCCAAGCAATATGGGTATAGTTTGACCTTCTCCGACCTTGGCTTCCAAGCCGCAGTTAATTTTCCTGCCTCTGGACCACTTTGCAGATGTCCCCCGATCTGATGACCCTATGATGACCCTAAATAAGGTCAGAGCACCATTTCTTGATCTTCTCGCATGTGAAGTTCGATAAACCGCCAGCTCCTGTTTATTGAATCGGCTCCTTTACTCTTTTCCAACACAGCCATAAATAGACAGTTTCTATTTGTGTCTTCTTTCCTGCCAAAAAAAAAAAGGACAAAACGGAAACCATCCCTTCATAACCACAGTCATCCCAAACCCTTGATCCTGACATTGTCTATTTATAATGGTTGTGGCCACAACCTTGGATGCCATGTTCAAAGTTTCCTCACTGAGACATTAACAGCTTAGAGGTAAATTGAACACACTGACCACAGTCTCAGAAAGCCAGCAGGTAAAGTGACACCTTTATGTCCTCTACCGGGGTCAGCGAGGTGGAAGGTGATGGATTGGTTACAGAGATGTTTGTAAGATGTGGCAGTCTTCTGGTTTTGGCTCAACACGGATGATGCCGAGAATTCTAAACTGGGTTTGACCATCTCAGCGGCTGGATGAGGATAAAATGGTGTCAAAGCCACAAGAAGAACATCATGTCTTTACATCCGCTCCTACGAATTTAATGTGGAGGAAGATTTAAAACATGAATGAGATTCGACTAAAATTGATTTGATGATACAAAGATTCAATATGATAAACGTATATATTTTGCTGCTTTTGACACATTTTTTGCTCCAGTTCATCTTCATACTGTACATGGATGTAAAAAAGAAACCTTCACAAAAAGGTCATACTCAAGAATCACACTTTCTTAAGTCAATTATCTACATTTGATCCTGCAGATTTGTGCCAAATAGCTGATCTTGCTATCATAATGTGACAATGTACAGTGCATACAAGATATTTTTTCTTCTGGAAGATTCTGTGAACGTATTCCTGGGACTTCATGGCTTGGGTTTGTGCTCTGACATGCACTGTTAACTGTGGGACCTTATATACAGTAGACAGGTGTGTGACTTTAGAAATCATGACCAATCAACTGAATTTACAACATGTGGACTCCAGTCGGGTTGTAGAAACATCTCAAGAATGATCAGTGGAAAGAAGATGCACCTGAGCTCAATTTTGAGTGTCATGGCAAAGGCAGTGAATTCCTATGTACATGTGATTTTTTTTTATTTATTTATTTTTTTTTTTAAAGATTTCAAACAAACCTCTTTCACCCCTCATTATGGGGTATTGGTTGCAAATTTTGAGAAAAATAATTAATTGAATCCATTTTGAAAAAAAGTGAAGTGCTGTTAACTTTCAGGTTACACTGTACATGTGATCTAACTTTCATGACTGAACATTGACAAATGCATGTTTGTGTCTTCGAAAGTTCATAACTCAAAAGTTTGTATATAGGGGACGTATTGTACTCATCCCAGGATTGAAGATATCACACTAAACTATATCCTTATAATACATAAGTTTGAATTACAGTACAGTAAATGCAGTACATACTTATAGAACAATAATGATTTACAATCTGACTATTCTGTGTCATCTAGAAGAGGAAGGATTTAGTTTTAAGTTGTCAGAGCGAGTTTTTGATTCGGTCTTGTGTAAATACTTTATTTTGTTTGATGGAAATTTACAAGCACAGAATTCAGAAGTCTCATTGGATATAAAAAAGAGCTTGGTGTGTGGTATCTGACTTAACAGGATTGTTAGTTGCCACTATTACACATTTGGCCAATCTTTATTTCCTTACCCTTATATGCCATTTCTGAAAAATGCTGAAAACGATATTAAACTAAATTAAAATAATCCTGGTGTCTGGAACTCAGTAAAGATCACCAGGTGCATCATTTATACAGCTGCAGAAATGGGACCTGAAACAGCTCTGGGTGTAAAAACACCATTCTGGCAGCTGTTTTGTTAACCAATTCATGCATGACAAATTATTCCAAGCAATCGTTCCGTTCCAATTAAAATACTTCATTTGTGTCATTCAGTTTCCTGCTCTCTTCATCCATCAGGCTCAGACAGAGTTCTCACAGCTGCATAATCATCGAACTGGGCTGGAATCTTCAGGTTCCAGATGGCTATGGCGGTAAGAACTTGTAAAGTGATGGGGAATGCAGCTCTTTGGTTTGGCAGGGAGTCTCTGGTCGATTAGAACAGTCTGCCAGTTTGGGGGTAAAAACAAAAATATTACTGGAAACCTTTCACCAATGATTAGCTGGAGAAATGTTTAAAGGTTGTTTTTGCCCTCTTGCATTAAGAGTTTAAGTAACACGATAAGATATGGTATATCAACATGGAGATTTTCATTCTATAGTCAAGCTCTGATAGGATAGGTATTTGTTAATATTCATTGAATGATACAGTTTTGAGGAAGAGCTGGTGGAATATTGAAGCATTTTAAAACGAATTTCATTGAGGTCCAGCTCTGATGGAATCTGCTTGGTCCTCATCTCCATAACCTGAGTCATGCAGTACATCATGCTTCCTGTTTTGGTGAATCTTCATGTCTGACGAGGTGAGGTATCCAATCTATCGCAGGGCACACAGACATGTTCACGCACACTACAGGCACCAATTAGCCTAAACTACATGTCTTTGGACTGTAGGATGAAACCGGAGTACCAGGAGGAAACCCACCAAGCATGGGGAGAACATGCAAACTCCATGCACACAGAGACTGGAATCAAACCTGGCCAGGAATCGAACCCGAACCCTGAAGGTGCAAGGCGACAGTGCTAACCACTGGATTTTTATACTTCATAATTGGAAACTACATTCAGGTAACAGTCCCAGAAGAAGAAGTAAGAAGTAAAACCAAGAAATGTGTTCTTTAATTTGTCCCTCTTGGAGAAACTTAAAACAGTGCTTCCTGGTAGAAAGCATCCCAAAAGTCCCTATAAAAAAAATAAGGACTCAACAGGACAATTCCAGAATTCTATTGTGTAGCCATTCCCCGGTGGAGGTGGTTTGGTTTCTGTTCTAGTCCTGTCTTCTCTCCTGTCCTGTCAGTGGTTTGTTGGAAAGGGTTTTAACACGTATTCAATGTTTAAAGCCTTTCCCACATTCCAGGACTGCATGCAGAACTGTGAAAGTTCTTGGTCACTCAACCTTGTGACATCAAATTCTATGAATTGCTAAGACGTACCAAAGAAACGCCCAAGAGTCCACTACCAAACTCATGTTAAACTGGTAAGAACTGTCTAAGAACTGTCAAGATTGGTCAACCCACTACTACAAAGTACCTACTGCACATCACAATATCCCATAAGCAATCTGAGCATGGTATAGGTACCATGATAATCTAATGGCATCTCTACCATGGTACTGTATATAGTAACTTATTGTTTTGACAGTACTATAGTACTTGTTTGCTGATACAGTAGATGTAACACTCAGTGGTACATGGGTCTACCATGGCACTGTACATACTTTGGTACAACTTACTATAGTATGGTACTTGGTTCTACCCTGAACCATGTATTAGGAGCCTATCAAAAATATGTGATTCTTGTTTTTGTTCAACAGTGACTCCCCAAGTTCAGAAGGCATCTACCAATAAGACGATTTTACTATGGTAAACTATAGTACATACTGTGGTGCATAGAATCATAATTGCACTCTTTCATACTGTATACTGTAAGGATTCATCTAGTATCCGAGTTTTCACCATAATGTTGAGATCATAAGAAAAACATGGCTGGTTTTTTTTCTAAATTGCTTGGATTCATTATTATGGTCCATAATCTGATGAAACATGTCGTAATGAATCACTCTTTCATCCTCTTCACGAAGACACCTGGGTATCCATATATGCATAACTACATCTTCGTCCTGGTGAATCATGAATGGAACCTTTATCCTCTTATAGGCCAATCTACTCAGCCATCTTCCTGCTGCTGGTGTGCGAACAGCCCCAGTGGTGTCTTTGTGGGCAGCGGATAGCATCAGGACCCTCACCAGAGTACTGAGTGAAGGAAGCGTGTGTGTGGCCCTACACACAGAGGACACACTGAGCCGATGGCTGAGAATGGACTGTGAACGTTCCTACTTTAGGCATTTCCTTTTCATCACTCAGATGCCTGGATATGAGTGACCTCCTGTGTATGAAAGAGCAAATACTCGATGTACTGAAATGTCTCTGAAGATCTGTTGGCTTTATTTCATAGTAAATATATTCAACATTGGTGGTCATGTGGTTATAAGATACGGCTTTGAAAAGAAAAACCCAAACATCAATATAGTTATTGTGATTTTATCATGGTTACAACACAAGGCTGAATCCCAAATCCCTCTCTAACCCCTGATCCAGGGCACTACTTGTACAGTATGTGGAACAAACGACTTTACACCCTACAGTACATCATGCATTACTGTAGCTATTCGGGAAACAACCCAAGAACAGTTATCGTCACTGTCTATACAGCTTTATCTTGTATACAGGGTCGCGGGGGCCTGGAGCCTATCCCAGGAGACTAATGGCGCTTTTCCACTGCATAGTACGGCACGGCACGGTTTAGTACAGCTCACTTTTGGGGGGTTTTCCACTGGGAACAGTACCTGGTACCTGGTCCTTTTTTTAGTACCACCTCAGC
>JAQMYJ010000018.1:19818643-19829512 GCA_030014305.1 Clarias laeviceps | reverse complement strand
AGAATGAGTTCATCAGAGGGACAACCCATGTTAGATGTTTTGGAGATAAAGTCAGAGAGGCCAGATTGAGGTGGTTTAGACGTGTCCAGAGGAGAGATTGTGAGCATATTGGTAGAAGGATGCTGAGGTTGGAACTTCCAGACAGGAGGTCTAAAGGAAGACCAAAGAGGAGATTTATGGATGCAGTGAGAGAGAACATGAAGTTAGTTGGGTTGAGAGAAGAGGAAGCAGATGATAGGGTTGGGTGGAGGCAGATGATTCGCCTGAAAGGGATTAGCTGAAAGACAAAGAAGAATTTTATTTCATTATTTATTTCTTATTGATAATCTTGTTTTTTTTAAGGTCACAGGCAATCGTATAAGCATATCACTGCATATCATACTGTGTATGACTGAGTATGTGAGAAATAAAATTTTCATTTTAATTTCACTTGAACTACATTCAGGGGCAGGACTTCCTGTATAAGGCGACATTACTTTTATAGTATGAACACAAATGTGTCTCAATGCATCCTGGACAGCAACGAAGGACTGCGTCATTGCTTTAGCAGGAAAATAAGTAAGTGATGTAAGCCTGATTGGAAATCATACACTTTGTAATGGACTAAGAGATAAAGATTGCACTATGAAGGTCAAGGCTGTGGTGGTTCAAATGGTAAAGGCTCTGGGTTACTGATTCTAATGTGGGGGGTTCAAGCCCCTGCCACCCTGCCAAGCTGCCACTGTTGAACCCTTGACTAGAGCCTTAACCCTACAGTATCTGCTCCAAGGGGTGCTGTATCCTGGCTGCCTCTGTGCTCTGATCCCAGCTTCCTATCTGGTACATGTTCAGCAATCAGTTCACTGTAAGGTACATGTGACAAGTTATTGAACCTTATAACAGAAAAGACAAAAGCAGCTGTTTTTTGTAATTTCTTTGGTTTTCTCATCTCCCTTTCTTTCACTGATAAGGTTTGATCCATCATCTATACCACTTACCCCGTGTTGGGTCACGGGTCCATCTGGACCCTACCCCAGGGAACTTGAGGCACAAAGCAGTTTGGCAACAACAGTCAGCCTACTGTGCATGTCCTTGGACTGTCCACGGGGAGAACATGTAAACTCCATGTACACAGACTGGATATGAGATCTGAACCCCTCACGCTGAAGGAGAGATGACAGTGCTAACCATTAAGCCTTCGTACGCACAACCCCATCCCCGACCACCACCACCACTATTGTTAGCAGACCACATGATTCAAATGTCTGCACGAGACAGGATTCGTTGGACGTTTCTGCCTGAAAGTAAACGGGTTGAATGTGTGTAACAACCTTCCTCCAGCAGAAACGATGTATGAAATCTGATCACTGAAGATGCGTTGATGTGAGGAGCTCCACTTCTCAGCTGTCCACCTGTAACCCGAACATGCAGGAGACGCATGGCATGTGGTAATGATGGCAGGTGTGAACAGAACAGGGGCAAAACTGGGCAGATTGGAAAGACTACTGGGAAAACATTACCTTGCCTTTTTTTCTAGGTTTAACCAGTTTAACGCGTTGGGAACGTAACTTGATATGAACACATAGTATTTATTTATAATTAATTCTATTATAACATATTCTCAATATGCAGATATTAGAAGTGACCGATTTGTTAGTTACTTGTGTGAGTTTTTTTTTTTTTTTTAAACATTTGTGAAATTTATTTGAGCCTAAGCTGTGTATTTCTTCTGACCGTGAATCATGATCATATGCATCGAGTGCAACTGTGAGTCTTGTGCCAGACTGTTTCGCTAAGCTCAGCTACTTTAACCTTAGTGTTTAAGCTTTTTGGTGCTGTACAATCTCTTTCATTTTTAAAAACATTTCACTTTACAGCAGAACCGTACTTATTGTGCATGTCCACGCTGACCTATCCTTTTAATACGAGTTCATATTTCAATAAACAGCAACAACAACAACAACAACAAAACTCTTCCCTTGTTTAGGAAAACCACGCCCACTTCTGGTTCCACTCCAGATAAACAGATACGTATATAAACAGATCCGGATAGCAGCGTTTGAGTTACACTGCTTTCATAAGGCGGCTTTTCTGTTTAAAGTCATTGCGTTTTAAGATAATTTCAGCCGAGCCATAAAGGCCCTTGGGAAAGCTCAGATGTCGATCAGGATCTATTTTTGCTTTGCTTGAACCAGATGAAAATATGTTCTTGCCCTAAAAGAAAAAAAAAAATCCGCTGCTCACAGGCTGTGATTATCTTCACTGGGCTTCAGGAATTGGAAACCATATTTACGTCACAATGGTCATGGTTTAATGTAACTTAACCAGACTCATCCGTGCTGGCAGCTCTACAGGGAGACGTCCAACCCCAGCAGCTCGACGAAAAAGAGGAAGAGAAGTGCAAAATCGGGAGTTATACGTTTGTTTATTTCCAGTACACAAATAACAAGCTAATAAATAAACACACTCTAATAATATGTCACTGGAGTCTATAAATGTAAGCTGTATATGTGGCGTTTGCGGCGCTCTAAATGCATGCCTTTAAATAAAATGTTGACCCAAAATCAAACCCCAAATATTATTTTAAACCGAGCTTAAGGAAATATTATAGAGAGTTCTTTACAGACTGCATAGATTTCTTCCAAATGCACAAAAATGTTCCGTTCGATCTGACATTTGACGATTTCAATCTGACGGAAACTTTAGCTGGATTTCTCGTTTGCCCACGCTGTTCCTGGGACATGTGACGCTCCCGAGTCGGGGTTCGGTTCTGACCTCTGCTGTCATGGCTCTGTTTGCACAAAGAAGTCAGAAGGCCATGTGGATCATGTAACAGCGTCATGTCGATGCGTATCTATGGGTAAGCTGGGGGGGGGGATGGGGGAGGAAATGACTTGCAGTAATGCGCAAAGTGTGTGTGTGTGTGTGTGTGTGTGTGTGTAGCTGTGGAGGAAAAATATAACGTGTCACTTTGGGCATGGAGATCCGATATTGTAGATTATTTTAAACCTGTGGAGAACCACAGGGAACCCGGAGTGGGGTCGGTTTGATGATGGGATTTATGATGTCATAAAAATGACCTTGTAGTGTTAAAAATATATATATAATTTTTTTAAAGTAAACCATAAGAATTGCAAGTATTTTTATATTAAATAATAATATGCAAATATATTGTGTAGACATTGAATCATACTTGTAGAAACACACAGTCCAATAGTGGTGACACAAAGTTTGTGTATCCTTAAATTTTTTATTATTTTATTTAATTAAATTTTAAATGTTTCCAGATTTTCACACGTTTTCTAGAACTCAATAAAAGGAATGAAACTAAAGTTATTACACTTGGTCAATTTTTACAGTATATATTTACAGTATATAGTATATATATATATATAAAAGGCACATCTGTGTTAGAGTTGGGCTTTGGATTATCTGTTGATTTAAAGGTGAAGTGAAAGTCAGTTGTTTTAACAATCAACTTGTAAATATAAATGTTAAAGAAAATTTAAGTAAAAATTCATAAAATTACAAATATTTAACATTAATACAAACAATACAAATACAATAAACTATACAAATATTAAAATAACAAAGGGATATCTGATCATTTTGATTCAATCACATTTTTCACATTTCATACAAATTTCCATAATTATCCAAACATTGAACTGAATTGAATGTGATTAGGCTGCATGTATTGTTACTTTAGTTTTTTTCAAAATGTTTCCAAAAACTTATTTTGAAAATCTATTTACAATCTACAATTTACAAAATCTTTTCAATTTAGCCTTGAAATTTCAAAATGCAAAAATATTTTTAGAACAATACTTAATTCTTCAAATTTAGAATATTTCTTTTACCCTGAGTTTCTGATATGTTACCACCTACCTAAATCTGATTGGTCAGAAAATGTTTTTTTCTTTCCTCAAAGTAGTATTGAGCAAACATTACTGCTTTTATATTAATAAATTACACATGGATTTTGAAATAATCATGTGTACTTGATGTGCTTTAGCAGAAATGGGGAAGTTTTACACAAGGAGATGTTTAGTTAAAATTTATGGAAGAAGTCTCCAGTGTCAGCGCTTTGTAACAGTCAGCGGTAAAGTTTTAACTTTAAGTTAATATTAAGTTCAATATTTTCAGAATGGAAGAGTTCATGCTTCTTTGCATCTAATGAGATAAGTATTGTTTATACAGTAGCTCATTTTGCAGATGTCCCCCAACCCGAAACCTGATACACAACTCAGCAGGAACCCTACTGTTGTATAGATGCAATTATGTTGACATTGACCAGCCAAAACACAACCTAGAAGCAATGTTAGAATTTACTATCATAAAAATGAACAGCAGGATACTATTGAATGAATGAACAAATGACGGCAAATCGAAATAGCAAATACAACCTCAAAACAACAGAATATATTAACCTTTATTCATAGTACTTATAGCATTTATGCTGAACTGCATCTGTTTACACGTCTGACCGCATATACGTACAGTACAGTACAAGTCAAAAGTTTGGACACACCCTCTTATTCAATGTTTTTCTTCTACATTCTACAACAATACTATGAGACTTTTATGAAATAACACATATGGAATTATATAATTAAGTAACAACCACAAAAGTCAGTTGTTATTTTAAGACACGAAGGTCAGCTGTTCTGGAACAGTTCTTGCAAGAACAGTATTGTTCAAGATCATTTGCTAAACCCATCAAGCTCCATGATGATGAAACTGTCTCTCATGAAAACCTTCCCAGGAAAGTGAGACCAAAACTGACCTCTACTGCAGAGGAGAAGTTCATTTAGAGTCACCAGCCTCAGAAATCACCAATTAACAAACAGCACCTCAAATTAGAGCCGTTATGAAGCTTTACAGAGCAGAAGTAGCAGATACATCTCAATCTCAACTGTTTAAAGGAGATTATTGTGTATTTTTGATTGTTTTACAATGTAGAAAGAAATAAAAATGAGGAACGACCACAGTGTTATGAGGTGTGTACAAAATTTTGTTTGGTTCAACGTAATGTTATGTAGGCAACGTTGGTCCGACATAATTTCGTAAAAGTAATTCTAACGTTCAATAATTGTCCATAATGTTGCCAAATTAACGTTGCTACAACATTTTGACAACCAAAATTTCCTGTTTATAATGTCGTTCTTTAATTAAAGAAAAAATATGTAATCAGTGGCAAATGGTTGTAATACAGTATAAGAGGAATCAAATGCTTCAGGTAGTGCAGTTATGAAAAAAATTATCACCCTGTTGTTAATTATTATCCTATTTCCTTCATATTTATCAGCTTGACTTGCTCTGCATATACTGTATTTATTCGTCAGGGTTGAACAGGAAATAAAAAAAAGATTCATGCAAAAGTTTAACTTGTTTGTATTTGACTTTCCTCCAAAGCATGCTTTACTACTTTATCCATGCACGAAATGTTTTTACATGATTAGTTATAGAAATTGATCTCATAAACAGGACAGAAGAACTTTTTTAAACTTTGTTGAACATGTTTAAAATTATTTAGTACGCCATAATTAACAAGCTTCTACGTGACTTTAACATTCATCCATGTTTGAACTGGGTTGATGGTAAACTCGGTCTCTGACTGATAGCAGGCGAAAATCTACAAAAGTCAAAGGTGAAACGATAATGTTTCACGGAAGTCCCATCAAAATCATTTGGGAAAGGTGAAGATTGTACATTTTTGTAGCTCTTAATTCAATTAAAGAAACATCAGAGAACCTCCACGTGAACATCGGCCCAGAGAAGCGCTGAGAACCTCCCCGAGGCGTAGACGCTTTTTTTTTTTTTGACTCGTTCTGGTCAATTCCTAGAATTCCTGACAATTGTGTTCGTTGAACGTTGAACTTTACAGTTTTATGGCAGGTAACAACAATCAAGTGTCATTAAATCATAAAAATCATATCCACCCGATTTTCAAGACAGATGACAGAAAAAAAAGGTGTGTCTACAGTTAATACAGATAACATGCAGTTGTGATTAATGCTGTTGAACTCATGCTGTAGGAAATCTATATATACTGTACTGTATGTTCGGGTTTAAATTTAAAGAACTCGATTAAATAAGACTTTTATTTTCCTAGATATACTGTCATGTCGGTGTAAGAGTATTAAAGACCAAACACTTATTTTCATTTCATTGGTTGCTTTTTAAGCCTAAAACATCTGAAAGAAGAATTCCAGAGACAGGTGTCCTAATCTAAAAGTCAATAACTCACTCCAGAGCTGCATTTACTCTCTTAACGCTCAACAAACATACCCTTGGACCAGGAAAAGACCCAACACGGGTGCGACGCTATTTCTTACGACCCTGTCCATCAGCTAATTTGTCAAGTCGCGCCATTAATCAGGATTTCACGCTTCACCCTTTACACTTTACATGTTGCTTCTTTCGAGCTCTGGCTTGTTTGGGCTTTTAATGTGGTCTAATGTAAATGTAAATGTGAAGTGAATTACCAAATTAGAACTGAAGAACAATAATGTTGTAGTTTAGCACAGCTCGAGAGCTTTTATTGGCTTGGATCAGTCATCGCCTCCTCAATATTTACATGACTGGGGTAAAGGGGAAAAAACACAGAGCAGAAATGTGTGTATGTTTGTGTATGTGTGTGTGTGTGTGTGTGTGTGAGAGAGAGAGAGAGAGAGAGAATGTATGGCACAGGGGAACTGCCTTCTTAGTGCGCTCTCACGGTGCAACACGTTAGCCAGGGCTTTTCACGGTGCCGAGTCCCCAGACCAATAAAAACAATGGTGAAAAGCAGAAAAATAAATGTCATGGTTGTTTCCTCTCGACCAAGGTGGGGGTAGAAAAGGGCACAAACTGCTCGCTCGGTAGAACGGAAAAGGAAAAGAACACTCAGGAGGTGGGAAAAAAAAATCTGGTGAAAATAACATCTTGTTTTAACACCATGGTGAGAAACTGAGGAATGAAAGGTGGATGAATTGCATCCTGTGCCGGAACTTTAACCAAATACAATCACAACATTGTGCTAGCTACAGTAGCGCTAAAGTACAAGTATTACAAGATTTCAAGATTACAAGGTTGTAATTTATTTAATAATAAAGTGTAAGGAATTTAAAAATGTGAAGGATTCCTATTATTTATAGAAAATTAATCAAGAACTGGGTGAGATCATGGTTTATACTATTTCAAATTATTTGGCGTTACATAAATGCTTTCAGAGCCTGTTTTTAATTATTTAAAAATTATTTAAGAACAAAACATTATACTCTTATCCATTTATTGTTACTGTTCAGGAACTCCAAACGAATTACTTTCAAACTCTCTTACTGTCTCTTCAAGATTTTAACCCTTTATATGCTACTCATTGAAATATTTGGAAATAAAAAAAAGAATAATTAAAAATTTCAAAAATGTTGAATTTTGAAAATGTTTGAATTTCAAAAAGACTTTTTCAAATCCTTCTTCTTTCTTCCTTTTGTTTTTTCTTTCAAAAAATTTTTACCGTCATTTTTACGTTGTAAATCTCAGTCAAATTACTCTGTTCTTCACCCGTAAGGTAAGATTTTTTCCAAAAAATTTAATATATAAAAATATTTTTAAAAACACTGATAATATTAAAGGCATATTTATTTAAATGTATCTAGGGGAAAAAAAAAATATTTTCCACCAATGTATTTTGTATGTAGTTCTTTATCTTATTAAGTGTTAAGACAAAAATAATACAGCTCTCTAAGATCCCAAGTTGGAAATATTACCTCTACAGATTGTCTTAATATTTGCTAAAAGCCCTGACACTGGAGACTCCTTTCCTAAATGTTAAATACAGAAACCTTCACCATTTTTATTCCATCCATTATGACACAGAGATAAATGTAGCAATAAATATCCAAACAATCCATTTTAAAACGAGCTACAGTAGCTTGTTCGCTGGTGCAGCATGACAATTCTGTCGCAGGTTATGTAATATCTAATTATTTCCATGAAATTAAAATGCTGAAAAAGTTAAGCTGTGAATGATAGGCTGATTTGATTCAATTCAATAAAACTAAAGTTTATTATCTGATTTGTTTTAAACAGCAAGTTTTAAAATACTAAAACTACTAAAAAAATATCTAATAAACATCAAAGTGTTGTCATGTTGTCATGTTTTTATTGCCAGGCTCCTGCACCACACTCCAGTCCAGTAGGTGGCAGTATTGCACCAACCGCCAATTAACTTAGAAGTAGAAGAGGAACTAATCTTGCAAAGTGAGAGTATTGTGCAAGTATTTTGCAGAAGCTGGAAGAGTTTTTTTTAGTTTCTGCAAAAGCTGTAATATATTTTTAAAGAATCTAACAATTTTAGATCATTTAATACTTACAGATTACCTATACCTTATCGAAACCTAAACCATCAATTTAATCAATAGAATCGACCAACAAAGGATCGTTTCAGTCACATAATTATTTTAATCACACGGCTCTATTGAGAAGGATGCGTTCCTCTGCTTTTCTCTCATACAGTATGTTTAAATAAAATATGAACTTAAGATAAAATATGAAAATGAAAATTTTAGCACTGTAATAACAAATGTTCCACAAACACCATTCCTTGTAATCAGACATCTTAAAACGATTAGATTAGGTTATTAGTACTCTGCAGACGTAGAACCATAAAACAAATAAATTATGATTAATGTACGAGTGCTTCAGAAACGGTGCTGGAATGTGAGTGATGGCCGTCGTGAAGTTTGACTTGGCGTTAATCAACTGAACCAATAACACAGCCACTTCGTCTGCACTTAGCTATAAAACAGATTTGTAAGAATAACCAAAAGCATACATGCCAACAATGAACTGTTACAGAATGAAAAATCACACATCTCACATTAACGAGATTAACATTCACACACACAATGAAGGGAATCTGACTCAGAGCCATGAATAATGCACAGATCTGACAGGCACTGTGAGAAAGAGCACAGGTCCAGGCACGCCCACGACTGGTGAAGTTGTTTGCACAACCGATAAAGAGTAACTGGAAGTCGAGGTATGATATTGAAAGAGGCTGAAGAGAGTTTCTAATGCAGTTTAAGTTGGAATGTACAGAATACAGTATTTAGGTTTTTTATTATTCGAAGAATTGTCCTTTTACATTAGCATATTGTTTTTCTGCTGCTGAATTGTTTTTCTGTCGTTGAATTGCAAAAAAAACCAAACACATGATAATAGAAGGTGTTATGAGCTAAAACAATAGAGGACCCAACAATCCACCTTGAGGAACAACAGAAAAATAAATAAATTAATGTTCTGTATAGAAATAATATTATTAATAATAATATTTTTATATATATATTAAGCTTATTAAGTTAGCTAGCTACTGTACCAGCCCTCGAATGGAACAACCAAAGTTTTTAAACTTAACATTTAATTTAGCTTAACATAATTTGATATTAGAAAACCCCCAAATTTAAATTTACTGCTAAACCATCTTTTCCCTTTTTAAAATCATAGTTAAGCTTGTCTTTTATTCCTCAAGAAAGTTTAAGTTATTGCTCTTCCCATATGCTCATATGTACTGTATGATGTCAGAATTTTCAGGAGTCTGTGAACTGGGTCAGGTGTACATCATCATGACCGCCTCCTGTTTCTTTCCAGCTCCTGTCCCAGTTCTGTCTCATCCATGATTACAGTTTGCACCAATGTCTGGTTTTGTTCACACCTGTTTACTTGAAATTAGTTTTATTGGCCTCATGATTCAACTCTTTATAACTGTGTTACCAGCTGACTTGAAATCTTGTTGTCTGATCATGTCCAGCTTCTAGTTTCAGTCAAAATTTTGCTATTTTAGGTACTATTTATAAAAGCGGTGTTCAAGTAAAAATCGTGAGGAAATGTCTTGTGAACGAAAAGCCATAAAGTCATTTACAGAAGCCTTCAAGCAAAGTACGGTGTTGAGACTCTTGGCCACAGTAAAACATTCGAACCGTTTTAAAGAAGGTCGTACATCCATGAATGACAAGCAGAGGTGACTCGGAGTCCACTGCAGTCATTCTAGTTAAGTGAAACGTCTGATCGTTGAAAATGAATGGATAACTTGTCAGCAACTTGCGGAGGAGATGCATCTGTCTGTGGAAACTGTACGCATAATCATTCACCAACACCACTTGCACATTACAGAAACTCGGCTAGAAGTTATTGCCGCATCCCCCGGTACAGTCCTGTCCTCGCTCTAAGGCATTTCCACATGTTTGGAACATTAAAAGAGTTCCTGTGAGGACGGCGTTTCAGACATGAAGCATGCAGTCCGAACATGGCTCCTGTGTACTGAGAAAACTTTCTACCTTGATGGTGTCCAAGCACCAGTGAAACACTGAGATAAGTGCATTAATGTTGCAGGGGATTATATAGAGAAATAAAGGGAGCTTTTACTCTCAGAACTGTGGTTTTTTATACCGCACAATCAAAAGTCTTTGACTTGGACATCCCTCATATTTGTACAATGTTTACATGATTAAAAGTGTTTAAAAGTATTTAGGAAACAAAGTTTTGCTTTTAGTAGCCGAATGCAAGTGTTTTAACCAAAAGACTTTTGTACCCCATGAACTGTATTGTCTGTCTTTCTGTCTTTTCTTTTTAAATTATGCTTCAACTATGTGCCATAAAATGTGACATATCAAGATACAGCTCCTTATTTACAGGGTTTATTAACTCCTTTATTTCTTTTATAACAATGTTAACTAGGTTAATTGCAAAAAAAAAAAATTACAGCTTAGCATGTGAAAAGTCGAGTCATTTATTTATCTATATATTTAATATACTTAAGTTAAACCACATATAATTAAACCTATTTCTAGAAATATTTTAAGTATTTCTTAACTTCTAGCTTTACTGTCAGTTGATTGTGCTAATTAA
>JAQMYJ010000018.1:19807449-19818478 GCA_030014305.1 Clarias laeviceps | reverse complement strand
AATTTATGCTTAAAATAACTAAATATGTCTAGGAATAGGTTCAACTGTCAAATATTTAGTTTATTATATTCTTTTGATAAAAATATTAGATACATTTGACCAGATTCTAAATATTTTCACTTGCTGAAATATCAGATAAAATGATCATGTTGCCTCTTCTTAGTTTGAAACAGAAAAGTGAACTTCGCTTTGTTCTGCTAATATTTGTTCTGTATGGTGTACGATGTGATGATTAAACCAATTATGTCTCAGTCGAAATGATATTGTTAAACTGATATCTTAGTGAGTGAAAATATCTTGAATATAGTTACATTTATCTACACTTAAATGTGATTACAAAGACAAAACTTAAAATAAGATTACAACAAACCAAAACTAAGGTTATGCTGTTTATTTTTTAATCAAATGTTATTTTTTCTTGTTCTATTGGCAGATTATTTAGCAATTTTTTTTATTTACTTCTTAAAAGAGGCTAAATTCTCTGCAAAAAGTTTCTATTACACTTTTAATAATATCTGATTAAAAATAAGCTTATTAATCTTATATTTAGTTTGTTGTAAACATATTTTAAGAAATTATAGATAGTTTGGCTAGATTGAAGATTATTTCACTTAATAATTTTTATATATTATTAAAAATTATTTTCACACAAATATTTTTTATATATATTTTTTAAGTTTATACAGTGTGAGTACACTATATATGTTCTGTAAATATTAATTGAAAAAGACTATCATAGCATTTGAATAACAGTTATATTCATTATTTACAGTCTGAATGTCAAGATGTGTTTCTAGTCATTTTGCTTGTGCTTATTTCTGCCTAATCATAACTTGCCCAGTACTTGGACTCCAAAAATGGATTAGGTGTATGATTTTTGGAAACCCCTCAATAAACACACTCAGCACCTCTATCTTTACACATCCACCACTAATCATCCTTTCCATAAATAAATAACAGGCTTAATTTGTATTGACTGCCTTCAGGTTTAATTTGAGTGAAGAAAATGTTTAACATGCCAAAAATTACATTCACACTTTTCACCCATTGTGTATTGTACAACGTGTAAAGCTGCCTAGCTGAACCGCCACAGGTCTCAGAAAGGACTCAGTCAGTCATACCGCTGCTGATGAAAGCACCTCGGAGGTTCACAAGCAGAGCTTTGTTCACGGTGCCGGAGCTCAGGACCACCAGGCAGGCGGGGAGCCGGCAGGGCAGGGTGTGGGGGGGACAAGAGGGCTTTGATAACAGGCAGAGATAAACAGGTGAAGTCGAGCCACTCGGCGAGCCCAGACACATCAGGCGTGGACGGCACGAGCTGTAGAAATCTAGGTGGGTGACGCGGATTTAGTTTCTGCCATGAGAACAGGAAACAGATACGGTATTAGAGCATGTTGGTAAATTCTGTAGTCATGTGAGGAAAAATATGTGAAAGACCTGAAGAGCAGAATGAAAAAAAGTAAAGATCTGTTATGACACCTTGTTTTTCCAGTTCCCTGTTACACCTTTGGCCCTCAGACATAAAAATCTCCCTAAAAAATGGCTGTTGAGATCTGAGATTAACAAATTCAGGGGCTCTGGCCACATACCTGAATATTTATATGGAAGTAGTTTTTACTAGTTTTAAAATAAATAAATAGTTCCTGTTTGCATAAACAAATATGTTCTTTGAAAATATCTGCATTCAAACAAAAAAAAAAAAACGCAAAAGCATTTTGAGCACAAGTTTACAGTTTATGAGCATAACAACCAATAGGTGATTAAGATGCTTATTTCATTAACTCTAGTGGTTCTTCTGAACTTCGTACTGTAGGTGGTTCCTAGGTACAGTATTTGTAATAGATCATCCAAAAATATGCCAAATTCCTATGATTCGCTATTTAATTATACCCCTGGACAAAAAATGTTGCACATTTAAATTTATTACAAAATGTATTTCTGCCAAATAAATACAAAAGTTCCATTTAATGCAAAAATTTGTGTCCATTACCAACTAAAATTCAAAATGTTCAGATCCAGAGATCATGGAAATTCTGAGGTCATTAGCATAAAGTTGGTGCGTTCAACAATCATGTTTGCAAAGTCAATATTGAGTGAATGAGCCTCAATTGATCGAAGCTTCACAACACCGGCAGGATTTTCTGTATGATCTCTAAAATGACACCATCGAATTAGTCGGTCCTATCTTGCGGTTGTCAGTCTTGGCCTTCAAGATCTATGGTGATCAACAGCATCTGTTCCATAGTCTAAAAATGGTATCCATGAGAACTCCGAACCTGTCGACGTCTGATTACTTTGCACCAAGGATTCCGATGGCGCTCTCTCTGCTATTCATTGTCTAAACGGGGCATGAAATGCACAATCTGAACTTCTGACACTGAGACATTTCAGCTAGACATAATCACATGGAAAATATTGTGCAAGTGCAGAAAAAAGACATGCGTTAGGTTATCCACGGTAAAGTAATGCACTACTGAGCGTGAAGGTAATTTTTAACTTCCTTGTGTTCTTACGGTTTTTATAACTGTACAATTGTTTGCATAATTTTTGCTAGTGCAACGATTCTTTTGTCTATGAGTAGTCTAACACTTTAACAATGTAGTCTGATTAAATAGGAAGAATGAAGCGATCCGAGGCGCGGCTCTAGACTGTTCGCTAAGTGCCTTTTTTTTCTCTAGCTATGCTGAGATAGATGACATTTAACACCATCTAAATAATAGAAAGCATGTTTATAAGAAGGCTTCCAAACAGGGTTGTTGTTAACAGGTGAGCTGACAGGAGAGGAATGAAAAAATAGAGTTTGTCCATGACAAAAGGAAAAAAGAACAAAAACAAACTGTTGTGGGTTCAAGAGGAAACGCAGAACTTGACAAGACTTGACAATTTATAGCAAATCATGAGGCATCATAGGTACTTTGTAGGTAAACAGTTTGCGAGTAAGTGATTCATAAACACGTGTGTATTGTTGGGGATTAAGTCATGTTTCAAGAAATGTAAGGAATTTGGGGCCATTTCAGCACAATCAAGCAAATTGTTTGAACATATATGGGAAAGGTATTCTATGTTGAGATGAAAAAAAATGACAAAAAAAAAAAATAATAATTCATCCATATGGCTTGATTAAGAGGTGGAGCTTTAGAACTGAAACTGCCACAAAAAGGGAAATTTTGTACCCAAGTCTTCATCAGTGAACAGTTGGTAACCTCAACAAAGTGGATTTCATGTTAACCAGAAACACATTTCCTGTTATTCAATTACACTTACAACCAACCCTACAGAACAAAGTTACAGAACAGGTTTATTTATCCGGTATCACTCAATGTGCTCCCTTTTCAGTTCGGAGACTCTCAATTTATTTTTTTTTCCCTACCAGTCATAAACAGAATTCCATTATCTCCCTAGTTAAAGTATTGACACAAATAGTTTGTGCGGTCAGCTTTTTAAAAAGTAGCTCTATATTTAAGTTTGACACCGAGTCCCGTGGTTTGTACCTTCCCAAAAGGGAACAAAACGTCCTTTTCTACAATGTTAAAACTGTTCAGAAATTCTCCCCAACCCTCAGAACGAAACCATTCTCCCGTTACTTGTAGTAACCACATTTGTGAGTCAGTACAGGATCCTTTTGTCAGGTTGGTGGCTTCTTCACTCGCAGGCACATTTGTGGTAAACCAGGCCGAGAGCTGAGGACAGCGCAGCAAGACTGCATGGCACCAGGGCTTCCAAGAAGAAACATCAAGCTGCTCTTTGTTCCCAGGGGACGCTTGTCTTTAATATGCTAAAGGGCAAGGGGAGGCACGAGACAGAAAAAGTGTGTGCACAGCAGAAGACGAACCCGTCTGGTCAGCCTTATTTTCCGTTCGTCTTTATCGGATTTTTAAACGGACAGATTCATCTCCGAGCTGTTACTTTGTCAGGACTGTAGGGGTACAAACTAAATAAAACATACTGCTAGAACAATGGGTGTTGAAGAAATACCTAAGGGTTTTTCCACCTCATGTCTAAAATGTATTTAGTGTTGTTTGACTTTGTTTGAATGTGTTGGTTGACACATTTTTCTTTTTGAAAAAGTTGTTTTATCTCTGAAAGGAGACACTACACGGAAAAGTGTGACCTGTTAGGTATTACATCACACATGTTTGTGTTGTGCTATGGCCAATAATGTGCAGTAGGTGAAATCTTCAATTTCGTCAAAATTATTTGATAAATATCTTATCTTCAGTAAAAATGAGTCAAAGTGCCAAAAACATGCAGTACCACGAATGGCCACTAGGAGCTAGCTTCTATAAAGGAGTCAATGCCATAGAGCACCATTTTAAACCATTTTCAACTTTACAACAGAAATAAATGTTTGCAGCCTGTTACAAGAATGGTTTTGGTCTCTATAGCTAGATTTTCCATTCATGACAACTGTGCAGAGGTGAATTTTTTGTAACTTATCAGTTAGAGTTATATAAAGCCATAAAAGTATACATGTTATGTCAAGACGCTAGTTGTCTGCTATGGATCACTTTAGCTAACCAGCTAACTGGAATCGTTGGAGTTTAACTTACTACAAGGAGGAGTCGACACGGGACGACACGTAGGGTATGGATGATGGAGTTTAATTAAATGCAAAGTAACAAAAGCATAAGCCACTTTAGCATTTTAACTAAGCTAAAGCTAAGCTACTGTATATTTTGGCAATCCAGGTAAGTAGGCATGTTCTAACCAAGAGTCAGACTCCAAAACGGTGCCCATTTATGGATTACTCAGGTTTTAGGTCGAGTCAGCTCCTGCCAAGCTGGCGATGACCAGAGCTTCTACAGTTGAACTTCAAAACCGCTCTTCAGAAAACCTGTGTGTGATGTCATGGAGGGTTTGTCCAGGCCTATGCAATAAGTTTCTTACAATATCATGGAATCCTCATTTAAATATTCTACAAATAGAATTTCTATGTTTTTTGTTTTTTTCCAAGGCTCTCTTGTAATCTTACTTGCACTGGCCATATCTCAGGAACTGGACATGATGCAGTAAAAAAAAAAAAAAAACTTGGTATCAAAATGAAACTTATTGAACCAGGAACCTGAAACTATGCATAACTCAAATCATCCACATTGTGATTTATTACCTGAACTCACAATCGTTTTGGAACGCTAATCTCGAATCATTATAAGTTAATAATTGCCCCTGGCATTGAACTGTGAAAACCTTATGTTGAATAGTGTTGAATATTTTGCTTGTGTTCATTGGATATTTGGAGCAGACACACTGGATGGAAATTCATTTGAGGAAAAAAAACAAAACTTTGGAGTTTTCCATTAAGACTTGAAGTAATTCTATACATAAATATCCTCTATAATCCTCTATCCTTCAATTCGCCACTGTTTGTACGTTATAACCAGCATTATTTCTTTCTGGGATCGAATGCTTCTCACACGCCTACGCAAAACCCGTGACCCCTGCTAGCTCCAATAGCTCCGACTTCAAGCTCGCTAAACAATCAGGCTTGATTCAGTCTTTATGGGGTGGCAACATTTTTAAAAGAAGTGCGTGTTTGTCAGTCAGTGAGGGTGAGACCGTGGAGGGCGTCGGCGATTGGAAAAAGGCCTTAGCTGTAGCTGTAGAGGAGCGTCAAGCTGAACGAGCCTGCGCCGTTTCCATACAGATGAGCCTCTTTTTCCCATCAAGCTGTCCAAGATTTCTTTTTTTTTTCTTCTTGCTGTGCCCCATAAAAACGGAGCATAAACACGCCAGCTTCCTGGGCCAGACCGCTAAACTTCGAGTCCTGCCTGTTTACACAGTACATGACCTATTTGTCCTGAAGACCTTGAGGTTTAAGATTGTGGAGTGTGATTTTCTTGCCTTCACACTTCTTAAACAAAAACATAAAAAAGGTTTTGCTCTCCATCTTAAGTGCGTCGGTTCCGAGCTCCGAGCTCCTACAAACGTGTTTAATTAACTAACCGCAGAAAGAGAAGGGCCTTTTTACTCCTGCTGAAATCAGCCCAGGGGCCGAAAGCTGTGCCCTCAACCCAAGACCCCCCCACACACACACCGACTCGTTTAAAGAGCTTTGAGCTTTGATTCCCTGCCACATATTGAGCATTTTCCGACACAAGCCTGTAATTACAGGGAATTATCAGGAAGCCGAGTTTCCAGCGATTTGCCATTAATTTGGCTTTAAAAACATTGGAGCATCGACTCTACATCTTATCTTCATTATTCCTAACTTTGTGAGAATATTCATTAAACAAACCCCACTTATGGAGGCCCACAGAGAGAGAGAGACAGACAGACTGAACTACTCAGGTTATACATAATCAATTTATATAGTAAATCTGAACCGGATCTATTATTTAGCCATCATGATCCTTATCGTTATAAATCGCAGGTTGACTTTTTCCGTATTTCCTCTCCATTTCATTTTCCAGTGTTAATGAACGTTTATGGCTCAATAAAAGCGTTTAATTATCGCAGGAAAACATGAAAGGTCATCTGGTTCAGATCTACTCCGCGACGCTTTTGCTAACGGCGTGAACGAGGCAGGAGGAGGACGAAGTGCACGACTTTGTGAGGCAGCAGCTCAGCCCACGTGACTCATTAGATGTTTCAGAGGAACATCCGAGTCTGTGATCTCACTGACCGCCGTCTCTAAACACACATTCCTGCAGACAAAGATCTAATCAGGAGGGAAGTAGCACCTCAGGTTAGATAACAGCTTCGCACCCCAGGGTCACGACCTCTCTGTGTGACCAACAGCCTGACCTCAGTCATGCAGCCCCCAACTCCCTCAACTCCACCCCCCCCCCCGCTTTCTCTCTCTCTTTCTTTCTCTCTCTGACCGTAAGGCTAAACTTGGCCATGCAGCCACCCGTCTGTCTCTCTGTCTGTCTGTTTCTCTCTCTCTCTCTTTCTTTCTCTCTGTGTATGACCTCAGATCCGCTGCCTTCTTTCTGTCTGTATGTCTGTCTGTCCCCACTTTCGCTCTTCTTCTGTGCTTATTAAACTGCACTCCTGCAATCACACCCCCTTTTCTCCCCCCCTCACTGTCTCTGTCTATCTTTGCCTGTCCATCTGTACGTCGGTCTCTCTTTCTCCCCCTCCCCCTTCTGTATGTCTGTACATATGTATGTATATTTTTGTATACTCATTTTTTCTCTGTTCATGACCATCACACTGACCCTGTTTCTGAGTGTCTGTCTGTCTGTCTTTCTAACTGTCTCTCTCTCTCTCTCTCTCTTTTTCTGTGCCCATTAGATTTGGCTGCCCTCAGTTCTGCAGCCCTCTTTTCTCCACCTCTCTCATTGTCTCTGACTCTCTCTTTATCTCTCCCTTTTTAAACTGTATGTGTCTCTCTTTGTCTGTCTGTCTATTTGTCTGTCTGTCCCGCCCTCCCTTGTCTGCCTATTAATACATATTTATATATATTTATTTATTTACTTCATCCCTCTCTCTCTCTCTCTCTCTCTGAACACATGGCTAACCCTGGCTATGCAGCCACTGTCTCTCTGTCTGTCTGTTTCTCTCTCTTTCTCTTTGTGTATGATCTCAGTTCTGGAGCCCATGTTCTGTCTTTCTGTCTAACTGTCTCTCTCTCTTTCTCTGACCATAAGGCTAACGTTGGCCATGCAGGCCCTCATCTGTCTGTCTGTCTGCCTGCCTCTCACTTTCTCTCTCTCTCTCTATATGTTTGTGTCTGTCTGTCACTCTTTTTCTCCCTTCCCCCGTCTGGATGTCTATACATACATATGCATATTTATTTCCTTTTTTCAATTCTCTCTCTCTCTCTCTCCCATTGTGATTTATATGGTGCTACTTTTTCACCATCCGCCAAGAAACTGTATGCTACCAGAAGCCCCGCGCACTTCACTCCACAGCACTGTTCTCATATAAACAGTGTGTAAAATGGTTTTAAAGCATTTATGAAACGGACGCCCGGGGCGTCTGCTTTACTGTAAACGCTCAGTCTGGTTTCATATCGAATAAAACACTCAGACTTGAATACACCGAGCACGATCGCTCTCTCTGATGAGTAGCCGTCTGCATCGGGTTTGATCAGTGTCTCTCCTGCTGTCGACTCGAAGATCGATCTCCTGGAGCAGGAGGTTCGTTTCCGAGTCTGTCGTTAGCTTTGGCTTCGTAATGATTAGAGTTACATCGATTTGAATGATCCTGAAGGGGTGCAGGTAGCGTTTATGAAATTCCTACCTTACCCTGATTAAAGTCTGAATAATTGGCCAACGTGAATAAAGATGTAACGTGGTGAAAAGTAAGCACAGTGGACGTCGCTTTACGATCCCCTCCGCACTTCTGCTCAGAGCCGAGCCCTGTAGTGGGGCTGCGGTTTTGTTCTTCTTTTTTTCTGCCCAAAAAATCTTCAAAAGGAACTGAACGGAGAGCCCAGCCGAGATAAATACTTTCAGCTGAACTTTTGGTCAGGAGGGGGTCGAAACTCAAGAAATATTTATGTGTTTGTTCGGGCGTCCTCCTAGAGCCGCATACATAACCAATTAATCCGTAAAGACTACGGTTCTGAGAGGTAAATACATCAACAACAGGCCTGCTCAGGACTCGCTGTGATGTTCCCGTCTGTCTTTCTTCAAACATTATCTGTGCTTTGCTTAAAAATGCCAGTATATCGCATGCAATAAATATAAAAGTTTATGCACACACACACACACACAGTTTTTCGCATTGTTCCGATTCACTGCGCCACAACCGCTTCTGACACGCATGACAGTAAGTGCTTGCTAATTACAGCGCAAATGTTGCAAGACAAGGTTTTGTCACCAGCCTTCCGGAACAATCCACCGATTGTTGTGCGAGTTGATTAGGCAGACCAGGCAGGGCTTTTTCTCTCTAATTATCCCCATTCTGAGCCCGTTTTCATGCCTCTGTGCCCATGACAAAAAGAGTGTGGGAGTAGGGGGGGTCGGGAGAAAGACAGACAAAAAGAAAAAGAATGAAAAAGATTGAGAAACAGAATGAAGGCAATAAAAAAGAAAAAAAAACAGGCCGAAATTGTAGGTTTTGTTGGTCGATGATGTTTATGAGGGATGGTTGGAGGTCCTCACATGGGTATTTAGTTCACTTACAGCTCCATTGTGGTTGGAAAATGTCACTGTGTCGAAACAAAAGAGACAGCGAAGCGGGTCACATACCAATATCGAGCCAAGTGCAAAAAAAAAAAAATCATCGTTTTTACCGCTGACCATGGAGTTGTTTAGACTTCATTGTGTTACGCTTAGAGATTTAATTTAGAGAAATGTCTACTAACACTTTGCGTTAGGTTGTTGTGTGAGGGACGGAGAAAGAAGAGCTGGTGAGGGAATGACGGTTTATCGCATCTATGAAAATTAAGTTTAACTTATTATACCATTAAAATGTACAATGTTTAGTACATTATTAAATTAAACATTTCAATCGTTCACAAATTGCTGTAACACAAGCAGAAAAATACACGATGCAAAATGCAACTTTGCATGAAAAAATGTGCCCAATGGGGTACTGTAACCTCCGGGTCTGAAAAATGAATTCAACTCGGAAGTGCCAAAACAGGCAGTTCCTCGAATCACCACTTTTTACAGGCTCCAAAAGTGCGTCAATCTCCACAGAGCCAAACATTAAAATGCCCAACTTTATAACAGAAAATTTTTTTTACAGCCTGGTGCAAAAGTGGTTTTGGTCTCCACAGCGAGATTTCCCATTTATAAATGAATCTGTAGGAGGTGAATTTTTAAGCCAAAAAACATGAACATTAAGCCATAAAAACTATGCATAATAAGGGACGTGGCTGATTTGATTGACAGTTGCAATGCAGCTGTCAAACCGCTAGCTGTCTACTATGCATTACTTTAGATAACCAACTGGACTAACCAGTGGAATCATTGTAGTTTGTCTTACCAAAAGAAATGTAGGAATCCACACGGGATGACGTGTAGGGTATGGATGACGAATTTCAATTAAATTCAAAGTAATGTTACCTGTCTTAGCATTTTAGCTAAGCTTAAGCTAAGCTAAAGCATTGCGAGCAGTTATTGCAAACACATCTATTAATTTGGTCCTTCTCATACACTCTGGTTTCTATAGTTGAAGCTCATTCACAGGAAGTTCTCTCATAATCTAACGCTCATAGCAATTAACCTATTAGCAAATCATATGGGTTGTTGTTAGTCTTTCAGCTGATCCCATCAGGGGGCCGACACTGCATCACAATCTACATATCATCTTGGCACAGGTTTTTACGCCAAATGCCTTTCCTGACACAACGTTCCCATTCTATTCACATTTGGGACCGGCAATGCATTCAGTGGCTGGGAATCGAACCCAGACCTTCCGCATGGCAGGTGAGAAACCTACCACTGAGGCACCAATGACCTAGCAAATCCATAAAAATGACCAACAACAAAAAAAAACAACAACGAAGCATCAATGTTATCATTGATATGGTGAAGGTGTTTGTTAGGTATTGCTTTTCAGTTTTCTGCCATGGAAAAACCTTCCGGAGCTATGATTGGGTTTCTTGGTAACGTGCTGAGTTTAAGTAAAGAGAGTCTGGTACAGGAGGACTGTTTTATCCTGGCTATAAGCTTATAAAATATATAAATTGTTCATTAATAACTTGCCTCACACCTCTATGGTTTAGGGTATGAATATTGTCCTTGTACATAATTATACATTGGAACCTTGGATTACGAGCATAATTTGTTCCGGAAGCGGACTTGTATTTCAAAACACTCATAAACCAAATCAAATTTCCCCATAAGAAATAATGGAAACTCAAATTATTTGTTTCCAAACAAATAAATACATAAAAATAATTAACACAAAATATAATGCAACCACGGGGGGGGCGCAATACAGTGTCTTCTTGTGCCATTCCCAAGTCTGGATAAATGCAGGAAGGGCATCCGACGTAAAACATTTGCCAGATCAATGATGCGAATCACAAATATAATTCCCATACTGGATTTTGGAAATTGGGCTACTGTTGGTCGAAGAAGGAGAGGAGGAAGGCGTGTTCGAAAGCAGAGAGAGAAGAGGAAAGGCA
>JAQMYJ010000018.1:19782493-19798814 GCA_030014305.1 Clarias laeviceps | reverse complement strand
TACTTGTTACATACTCTTAGTTACTTGATATGCATAATACTGTAAGTTACTTGTTACATACTCTTAGTTACTTGATATGCATAATACTGTAAGTTACTTGTTACATACTCTTAGTTACTTGATACGCAAGTTACATACTGTTATTTACTTGTCATGCAAGCTACTTGTCAGGGAATTTACATTATAAGTTTCTTATATGTAATTAACATCTTCTGTAAGTTTCGTAAGCCTTTGTTGTATAGGATAAAACACTTCACAATGTGCTGTTACAGAAAAATAATTATTTTCGTGGAGGACACAGTAACTCTGCATTGTACTGAGTGGCGGCATCCCCATCATGTTTTATTCCTAACATGTACAATAGCCGCAAGTGACAGAGAAAGATACAGTATGAATAGATTTGCAAATGTAACATAAGTCATGAAGTTATTAAACAAAGCATAGCATTAACTATAACATATGTGGTAGCTTTTGTTTAGCATGAAAACTATGATGAAAAGAATTTGCTTTGGGTATATATTTCTTTTATTTGGGGTTGGTTTTAATTGGCTACTTGCTGTTTTTTAACTTGATTATGCTCCGTCTCCACGCACAGCAGCGCTTGACATCTTTTTTTGTCACTTCAGGTTCTTGATCTTTTTGCCTCTCCACACTTCAGTGTCCAAACTTTACACAAACATCAATGCATACTAAGCTTTTTGGAGTAAGCTAAAGCATGGTACTGAAACTGAAAACTTCACACTGTTCCCAAACGTTATTCAAGATCTGAAAAAGAAAAAAGTATATCGCATGTTCTGTGGTAAAGGCCTGTGGGTGGCCATCTGCCATGTCAGACAAATAATCTCTTTCTGTGGAAGAAGGCAACTCTTGGTTATGTTTATTGAAAGAACACAGCAGACTCTCTGGTGAATTTCTGGAGAAACCTAGAAGTCTGGCTTAAAAGGCGAGGGTTTGATCGACCTTTGGTGACTTTTTTAACTGGTTTTGCCTCAGATCCTTTATCCATAAGGCAAGTGTAAATTTCGGTCCATTTATAGCCCCAGTCTTCAGTCTCACAAAGCTTGCAATGAAATCTGATTGAGTCTCCACACATCTCAGCTCAATCTTGTTCATGTATCAGCATCAAGCAGGACAACAAACCTTAACAGACCTTGGTCTTGGTCTTTAACGACAGAACTTTTCAGACTAAGGTGAAGCCTCAAATCTGTCTTGTAAACCCAGGTTTTAAATGGATATCATTTTTTTTCTGGACTAGCTTTGATTGACTATCAGATATGGACACCAGGCTGCATTTTTGGACTGGCAGACTTAACTTATGTCAACTTGATAATGGCCAGAACAGCTAACCTGAAGAACCGACTTGAATAATTAACACATGAAACTAAAATAAATTGAGCGTGGAACTACAGACTCAGGATCAGCAGTTCAAACCCTCGGGTCAGCAGGATTTGGTCAAAGTAACGGGGTGGAGTGGAGCCGTGGTCGTCAGACTGATGAATAACAGAAGTAAAGACCTTTCCTCCCTCTTTTCAACTCTGGACTCTCTCTCTCTCTCTCTCTAGCCTGTCCTGTTGCTCTCCAGACAGCCTGGCACGTGTATAATTACAGAGCAGCGCACGTCTAAATGCAGGGAGGCAGCTTGAGGCCCTGCTGATAACACACTGCGTGAAGACACCGCCCAAAGACAAAATACAGCCACATACTTTTAGGTAATTACACCTTATCAAAATAGACAGACGGAGACATCATGATTCATCAATAGTTATCACTGAAATATCATCTCAAAGCAGTTTTATCTCAAAGCCATGGTGACAAGTAGACAAAACAATGACCTGAATACAGTATTCCTACAGCGTAAGAGAAAACATACTGTATATGTCACAAGCAAGTGAGCTAACGTACAGAACTAAAACTGGATGAACATCACCTTATCTTTTTATATATATATATATATATATATATATATATATATATGTATATATATATATATATATATATAATCTTGACCTATCCAGAATCAATGAGTCTGTCCCCTGGGTAGTCTCAGCTTCTGTTCTTACCATACAGAAAAGAAAAACAATGATATTTGCTTCTGTTGTAGTCCATCTGAGATGGTTTTAAGGAGTGGTTGAGTTACTGCAGCGTCCCTGTCATATATATTCCATCCATCCATCCATCTAGGAACCTCTGTAGTCCAACTAAGGAGCATGGAGGCCAATGGTGACCACTGTATTTATTCCCATTTCTATACCCATGGTAGGACATCGTGTCAACATTCGCACACTACAGGCAAATTGGGACCGGCAGTTAGCCTACTCTGCATGTCTTTGGACTGTGGGAAGAAACCGGAGCACCTGGAGGAAAGCACGGGGAGAACATGCAAACTCTACGCACACAGACCACTGAGGCGGGAGTTGAACACGGACCCTGGAGGTGCAAAGTGACAGTGCTAATCACTATGCCACCGCGCTGCCGTTAACATATACTCCATTCAGGTTTTCATCTTGAAAGACACATATTCAGTGCAGTAGCATTAATGATTCCACCCCAGATACTCCTTTAGTTTAAGAGTGCACCCTAGATTGCCACCCCAGGAAAGTCATCATTCCCAACCTGGCCACCATGTGGCTTTTGCTTTTGTGATTATTAGCACAGGGAAACCACTTTTTAATGGTGCCTGAAAGTTCTTTAAGCGCTTGTTCTTGCACTGTAGCTTACCACAGAAGCATTTCCAATCTTCCTAAAAGACGAAAGTGGGAAAGTATTTGTAATATTTATTTTGACAGTGAGACAGAAAGAGAGGGAGGGACACTGAGGCACAGAATGAGCCAAAAAAAAAGGCATAAGTTACAGCACAAAGTGTGTTTTTCTGCATCCGCAGTGCACACACACACACACACACACACACACACAGACTCCAGTTTTGGCCAGTCTTGTGGAGATGACTTAAACCCTGCAATCTTCCGGACCCATAATTAGATGAGCCAGAGAGAGAGAGAGAGAGAGAGAGAGAGAGAGAGAGAGCACAGAAGGATGGTATTCAGTGGTTGGGCTCTATTTTTTGAAAGCAAAATTATAACTCTGCACCGAGTTTCTGCTGAGTCATGCATTTCTTCTGGCCATCGGGACTGTTTTTCAGCTCCGGTGTCTTCCGAAGAGCCCTAAAGCCCTCGCAGCACCTCTCCGCCGCCCTCGGTTATTATGCAGCCCTCGATGGCCTTAGCAGATTAAAACTAAACATATGTTAGAGCTTCACAGGCAAACAGCCGCTAAATAAACTGCCCCGTGCCGTCTCTGCCAACTTGCGGCCTGTCAGGAAATCCTGGAAATCAAGAGCGGAAGGAATGAAAAGTGGGAAGGTTTGGAAATTGCTGCTAAACATATACAGAGCGCACTCACACTCCGGCTGTGTTCAGACACACAAAAAGTCGTTATGATGTTTGAGCAGAAAGTACTTTCAGAACAAAAACCCACATTGTGTCTTTTCTTTTAAAAAATACATTTAATTTAAAGTTTCCTGTAAAAATACATTTAATTTAAAGTTTAAAATTTCTCTTAAACTGTTTATTCTGTTCAAGCTTTTGCAAGATGGAGTAAGACAGAAACATTAACACGCATATTGCTAGCATAATAGCTGGATAGCTTGGATAGCTTGGATAGCTTGCTGCTAACAACAGACTAAAAAAAAAGGAATTTTCAAAAAAAGGATACTAGATTTTAACTGACATGCCATACTTTAATCAATAAAAATGAAAAAATACAATCAATTATTTCACTGTATGTTACTTTACCGATTAATGCTAGCTATCTCTTACTGTAGCTAGTGATACTTGGCGTCTACATTGCTAGTGCTAACATGATGTTAACCCAATAGCAGATTAGAAGAACTTAATACTACAAATCATCTTTGGCGCCGGATTTTTGTTTTGAAAACTTTCACGCTACACAATCTTTCATTTCTTCAAAACAATTTTGGCTACACAGCACATGTGCACTATAGCCGCAGATTCATATTCACACCTTTTTTGTTGAAGCTCATCCTCCTTAAAGATTGACAAACTGTGTTTTCTGAGATTACGGATGTAAAACCTGCTTATTTCACTTACTGTAGCTTTTCTTTTTAGATATCTGCTTCCACTGCTCTAACAAAGCTAGATAAGAAGACTAGTAAAACTAGCTAACACGATCAGCTATTAGCTCACTCAGTCACTCGTTCTCTGTACCATTATCATGTTCAAGGGACGCGGGGTACAAAGGAAGCTACACCCTGAATCCATCACCGGGCACACAAGCACCTCCTCATTCACACACTACAGGCAATTTTGGAAACACCAGTCCCACCATGACATCCCTCCATCCCGCCAGTTAGCCACCAGAGTGTATCCAGAGGAAACCCAGCAAGCACGCGGAAAACATGCAAACTCCATACACACAGACCTGAGGTGGAAATTGAACCCCAATCCTGAAGTTGCGGGTTCACATTGCTAGCTATTACATCACCATACCGCCAACGGCTACTTAAATTACTATAATGTATCATGTTAATGCTAGTTAACTCTTTCTCACTGAATAAACAACTTTTTATTATGCAATTATAATCAGTTATCTTTAACAGTTATGTAACTAATAAAATATAAATATGTTCAAATCCACACATACATGATCCAGATCTTGCATATGTGTTTCTTTTATCATTATAGTACAAAAGTAAAATAAAGTATTTTATTATACTATATATATTTGGTTCGTTTCATCTCTTAGCATTGAAAATGCTTGTTAGTTCTGTGTTGGTTCCCATTAGTGTCAGATATATTGTTCATATAAAAGATACATTTCTCTATAAAGAGCTTTAAAGATAAATGTAATTTCTGCTTTATCAAACAAGTCTTTTGACCCAGCAGTTAAGCGTCCATGGCTAATGTCCTGCCTAGTGTTAATCTGTCCAGAGCTCCAGGCTAAACGTTGACCTTAAGCATTATCTCGTCAACCCCATTCACTCAGCTCTCCCGTCCAGACCTCTCCCTCGGCTTAATCTCGTCAGAGGCGCCGATTGCATCTCTTCCTGTTTCTCCTTTATTCGATCCAGCTGCCGGGTCACTACAGTTACCTGATCTTGATCAGGAGGTCTTAATGTTCTCCTGGCTCTCCTCCATCCCACCATGACATTCAATACAGGAATAGTCCATTTATACAATTTTCCCCAAATGTAATCAATCAACATGGTGTATGCTAGGTTTTGCGTTTAGGGTGCAAGACTAACGTCGCTAATGTGTATGTGGAACTTTTGGCCATCAGTTTAGCTCAATGCAAAATGCTGCTTTAAATCCCCACAAAACAGATTTCTCAGTAGCAAACATTAGTATATAAACAGTCTTATAAATCCGAATTTAGTCTAAAGCCCCGCCTTTTGCAAGATGGAGTAATATAGAAATGTTAACACGCATATTGTTAGCATAAGCTGGATAGCTTGCTGCTAACAACAGACTAAGAAAAAAGCAAAGGAATTTTCAAGAGTACTAAATTTTAACTACCAACATTAATCAATAAAAATAAAAAACAACACATTACAATTGTAATTGTTAGCAGGTCACAAAGTATTTCATTATAAGATCTTTATAAGAACAAAACAACATTTTACTTTATGTTACTTTACAGATTAATGCTAGCTGTCTCTTAGCTAGTGATACTTGTCGTCTACATTGCTAGTGCAACATTTAAGCTAACATAACGTTAACCCAATAGCAGATTAGAAGAACTTAATACTACAAATGGCCTTTGGCGCCGGATTTTTGTTTTGGTTTCTTAAGATCTCTTAAGGCTCTAACTCTGACTGGCATCAGTACAGACTACTGATTGATCTGCTGTAATATAACACGTGTGTTCTGTGGATGTCGAAGCGATGTGAATTGGTCAGACGTCCTACAGAGAGCAAAGTGGAGCAGAGCATGCAAGAACACACAGTCGGCCCTGTTATTAAAGCCTCGACCGCTGGAATGCGCTCCGCCTCATGTGACTGAGACGTACAGCTCTGTGTCAAAGGTGTTCATGTGTGTGTGAGAGAGAGAGAAAGAGAGAGAGAGAGAGAAAGAGAGAGGTGTTCGATGGAGTGTGAGGGCTTGGCTCTGAGGTTTGTGTAATTACGAGCATGACGGGACACGATAGGGGACGGTGCGCTGTCGGATGAGGCTATTGCTGTGCTTTGATCTCGTCCTGTAACACTTTTTCACTCACCTTTATGAAACCTCTTACAGTAGTCTGTACAACCTGTTGAAAGCCTTACACAAAAAAAGTCTTGACATGAGCTTCCAAGAGACGAAGCGGGAAACTTGTTTGTTAGTCTGAATCCTGATGATGCCATGGTGGGGAGTCCAAAAGAGCAGAATTGGGAAATGGAAGAAATGGGTAGCATACTTTCTTTCCGATCAATATTAGTGATTTGGTATATTAGTAAAAAAATCACGGGCATCATGCATGTAGAATTGGGCGGACAGCACTTTCCTTTGACTGTGTTACACCTCCTGGGTGGCAAACTTATTTATCCTGAGTCTCTAGACATTTTTTTTTACATTAAATTATATGTTATAAATTAATACTGTCTAACAGCACTATTCATTTCTTGACTGGTTGGTCATTAGGTGTTCTTTGTGTGTCTTGTTTTCATATATTATCATTTCTATAGTAACCACCAGTTCACGAGGACTTGTTTGGCAAATGTACAACATAATTTAAAAAGAATATATATAAATAAAACCATCGGTGCTTTGTGAAAGACTTCAGGACAAAGATATTTACACTTTGTAGTTTCTCAGAAACATGACATGCTGTGTAATTTTGTCTTTTTAACATCAAAAGAGAGGATAAAAGGAGTAGCTTGTTAGGCAACAACTGTTTACAGCTGCTATAATTTAACTAACTTGTTTCATGGATGTTCCACAACATTAAATGTAAATATGAAAGTATATTAAAAAAGTATTACTTTTTTGTTGTTGTTAATATTAGAAAGTGCCTGTGGTGTAAAATAAATGAAACACTTTGGGAAATGTCTTTATAGAAAAATAATCACCACCAGGTAGTAACATTAACTCCGCTTTGTTTTAGGCCACATCACACCCACCACCTCTTTCTTGATTATTTCCTATAACACCACGCCCCGCCCTGTTTTGTTCCCGCCACAGACCAAAAACAAAAACCAAACGTCAGTTACATAATTAAAAATATAAACAACATATGTTCCATCAAAAGTCCTTGAATCTTTGTAAGGACTCATTAACGATCTGCTCTTAAATACTAGACTTAAAAAATTAAAGTGTCAGAAACCAGTGAGTCCTAAAGAAGAAACTTTGGTGGTTTCATGAAGAACCTTCTAATTATTGTGGCACTGAAACAAATCTTTAATTATTTTTGTTGTTGCCACAAAGAACTAAAAATAAATATTTTTCATCATCGCTGTTACCATTACATACAAGGATATTTGTGCAAAAATGACCAAACAGTCCTTTGGAGCAATCAAACATTTTTAAGCTACTGAAAATTGTTCTTCTGTGGTTCATGTCATGTCTAAAATGAGTAAAACATATAAATAAAAATCTTGGTTTGAATTGCTGTCACTGTTTAGATAAATATATGAAAGATTTTAAAACAAAACAAGATAAATCCATTTAGGCTATTTTGAGAAAAAAAAAATTATTTTTAAACTGATAGAGAATATTTTTTGCATTTGTTTCTAAAAATTACAAAAGTGTTAAAAAGCACATATGAAAAACTATTATGTGAAAATAGTTTTGTTCATAATACTGTAAACACCATTTTTTGCATTATTTTGCAGAATGCTATGAATCAACCTCCTACAGTTTTGTTACAATAGATCAAAAATCACCTTGCAGTTTTGTTTACGGACTTGTACATATGCAATATAGTATCAAAAATATGTTGGTTGAGTTTTAGTTGAGACAAACTGGCAACAAATGGAAGCAAGGAAAAAAGTGTTTTGCAAAACCCTTTAAATCACGGAAATTGTAGAAAATCATGAGAAATGTTAGAAACAAATACTTGAAGGTCAGTATAGAGGCATCATCAACCTCCTTTTATACCAGTTTCACTTTTGTGGTTGATGACAGCACCTTATTATAGAAGTCCATGACTGCTGGGGAAACTACAGTGAATCTGTAAAGGTAACAGAGTTGAGTGAATGTGAACAAAAACATAAATTTTTTTCAAACAATGATGTTTCAAGAATGAGACATTAAATGGATTTACATGTTAATGCGAAAAATAATGATCTTTAAAGTATTTTAAAGAAATTTCAAAGTTATGTGTAATTTTAAGGTTTATGTGTAGTATAGGTTTAATATAGATTTAAAACTTAAGAGAAAGACACAATAGAGCTGGGTGGTGCTGGGGATCGCATTGGTTTTACAGACAATATTGCTCAAACTAAAATGCCAACTCGACATGTACAATCAGAGCAGTTAGGCCTTAAAAAACTGCCTCTGTATGTGAGTCGCTGTCATCGCAAAAACCTTAATCATGAGGCTGGAAATGACAGTCTTGAAAATCACCCCCTTTGCCTTAAACAGAGGGCAGAAAATGAGCAGGCTCTCTCCTTGGAGCCTTCAGACTGTTTATTATCTGCAGACGTCGCAGCAGGAAGACAGCTAAACGCACGTAAGGGTCAGGGCAGAGATCTTACCCGATATGGCAGAAGGTTTTTCCTTTAAAATTTTTACAATGTGACCTGTGAGTGCTGCTGAAACGTGTGCGATAAACATTGGAGGCGTGTGTCGACGTTGTATAAACCTAATGTCCTGCATTTATCCATTACATCAGCGAGTCAAATTAAGAGAGTTTTTTTTTGTAGGCAAGAGCTATAAAATGAATGATTTGCCATTTTAAATGGTTTAGCTGTCTTTAGGATTCTTTGACTCGAGTGCTTCTTTTAATAGAAAGCGAATAGTGCTGGTGTAAGAAGAAAAGATTAGTATAAATGTTTTTTTTATTTTTATACAGTATAGTATATATACAGTATAACTGTCCCTTATATAAAACTACAGTTACATGAAATGGATAATGTAACTTTAAGATGACATTTAGCCAAACAAAACCCATCAAATACATTTTTAACCTAATCCATATTACATTTTAACATTCTTATAAGAATACCTATTAAGAAGTACATTATATGGACAAAGGTGACATTGTATCCAAATACATATACTTCAATCTAAAGTTGGACCCTCATTTGCAACTGTAACAGCTATCACTTTTCTTGGAAGGCTGTCCACAAGATTTTCTGAGGGAATTCGTGCACATTCATTCTGTAGACCGTTTATGAGGTCAGGCACTGATGTTGGACGAGAAAGCCTGGCTCACAATCTCCGTTCCAGTTCATCTCAACGGTGCTTGATAGGGTTGAGGTCAGGGCTCTAAAGTCAATTTCTTCCACACCGAACTAATGTATATCTTTATAGTCCTTGCTTTGTGCACTGGGACACAGTCATGTTGGAATAGACAAAACTGTTGCCATAAAGTTGCAAAGAATCAGAGCCTTGTCCAAGATGTTTTGGTCTTGTCTTGCTTCAGCATTAAGATTACCCTTTACTGGGGATAAGGGGTCTGATTGAAACATCTGAATTCAATAATTAACAGGTTTGCCCAAATACTTTTGTCCACATAGTGTATCTTGGCTATAGACAGTTTTCCCCTTTAAAACATTGATAGTAAAGAAGCTAATAAAAACAAAACAATGCTAGGCTAGTGGAATTTTGTTCATTTTAAACACACATATATGAAAAAAAAAAATAATTAAGAGAAGGAAACAACCAGGAATTCGGATAAACCCATGCAAGGCTAGTACAGTTTGTTCAATTAAAAAAGTTTGTTAAATAAAAAAGATTTTGAATAGTTCGGTACAATTAGATCTCAACATAAAACCATCTTGAAATTAATATACGATACACATTTTAACTTCTTATTCTTATTACGTCAGCTATAGCTAGAGACTGGTATAAAATATAAAAGTTAAGTGAACAATAAAAAAAAAAGCCAACAAGGCTAAGAACTAAATGTATATTATTATTTTAAATGCAAGGTAAAACACTTTAATCATCATACTGAAAATAGTGCTTATGGGAAGTTGAGAAAATAAATGTTTTCTCCTGACACGATCATGCTAGCACTATTTATTTATTTTTTAGTTCAGAGTTAAACTTCAACCCGAGATTTGAGTAAGATATACATTTTAAACTCATTTTTTTAGCCTGCTTAAAAAAAATACACTTATGAGAAAGACTTCATTTATTCTAAAAAATGAGGACAAAATAAACAGGATTTCTTTGGCACTTTTTGAAAACATGATGCTAAGCACCAAAGACAGTTTATTCAGAATTCCTCACAGGAATAGTACAATACAAACCATAATCATATCTGAACCTTAAACATTCTAAGATTCACATAAAACATACCATTTAAAATGTATATTCTTAGTTTATCGGCTAATTTATAATCCTTCTAAGCTAGCACTATTTGTTTAGCTAAAACCATTGACTGGAATAGTCACAAATTATATTTAAACTTAAATAAACCCTTTAGTGAATCATTCTAATAGATTCTTAACACTATTTTTTTATTAAAAAGCATCTTTAGGCTGTTATGCTAACCTCAATAAATCATATTTGTTATGCTAGCACTATTGTGTTTAGCCTGGGCTAAGATTTTTCAGCATGTCTTATGCTAAGGTTTTCTGCCAGTTTGCATAAATCTTATTAATTTTGAATATATACACAGAGAAGGCTAAATCAATTTAAACACTAAATTAGGCTAGTTTTACAACAACAATTTACAACTTTGGTTTCTCTCAGTTAAAACGTTTTAAAAACCTTATTCTGATATTAACTGGATGCTAGCATGCCTGACGAAGGTGTAGCCTTGTGGTAGAGTCTTTTAAGCTTTCATAAATTATTAGCAACATTAGCACTGGGATGAGGTATATCTTCCGCTTGAAATCTGATACAGAAGCATTCAAAAGGGTCTCGCTGGAGCCGAACGAATAAAAGAGCATTGCATGTGAGCATAATATTTAACATGCTATGTGCATTCATCATGTCTTTGAAATTGCACAGGGGGGAAAACGCGAGCAGTGCTCTTTGCTAAAAAGCGCTGCTTTGAATAGGTATCATGTGTCCACGGTTTGAGACCCACCAACAGACGACTAAGTGTTTCCTGTCTGTCAGCGTGCTGTATGTGCCTCCCGTGTGTGGGTCAGCACTCTTTGTGTGTGTGTGTGTGTGTGTGTGGACCAGACGGAGGTCTGTAGGCATATTGGAAATGTTTTAGCCTTTCCCAGCCCCCATTTTGCAGTGCCTTTTACTTTAACATAAGTTTCTGTTTTATTGGTCACTACAACAAAAAGAAGGAGGTTTTCATAAATATCTCACACTTTAGCCTGAATTAGAATCCTGTAACGGAAGGATTAGCAATACAATGCTAAGCAGGGCTAATCCATAATCTTTAGTGAGACCCTAAAACCCCTAAATACTTCTGGGGGGGGTGGGGGGTAAAAAAAAAAACGGCTGACCTTATGCTCTGACCCTGTACTTCCTGTCGTGTGTTAGAAGAAACGTCTGGCCATGAAGAGAAAGTTAGCACAACAATGCTAGATACCATTGCCATATTATTTCTTAATTTAATATGTATTTATGGTATAAGAGGAATAAAACACTTGGAATGATGCTGTTAAAGGATAATAGACAATCACCGTTGGTGCAAGTGGTGCTGTCAATCACTATCCTGCAGAAACTGAATGCCTTTGGGGATCCAACCAGGCTGTTTTTTACTTTAAAGGAAGGGACTCCACTTTAAATGAGTTCCTGGGAGGCCAGGGTTTCAAACGTGAAGCAGGCAGTTTGATCATTGCTTCAGTGTACTGAGAAAACTTTCTACCTTGATGGGACCCAAGCACTAGTGAAACCCTGGCATATGTGCATTAGTGTAGCAGGGGATTATAAATAAATAAATAGAGTTTTTACTCTCATAACTTTGTTCTTTTATTCTGCCCAATCAAAAGTCCCACTTGGACTCGAACATCTTTGTTTGTGTGTTATGATGAGGCATAGGTGATGTCACAGCTCAAGATGTTTTATTCCTTTAATACTACAGCAGATGATATTGTATTATTTAAGATTTGGTTTATTGGTACCATAGGTTTCATGAACCTGATCTTAATCCAAACGAAGGATTCTTTTATTTACTTCAATGATTCGATACGTAATCGATGGTAAGTTTGTTCTCACGAAATATCTCGGTCTCACAAACCCCTCGGCGTCCGCGGCTCAGCTGCCGTGGCCATGAAGGATGTCCCTCGACCTCTCGGACCGCTCTACGCCCCATGAGCTCCTGCATTAACTGCATTCCTCGCACTCCAAGTTCAAAGTGCACGCTCGCTCTGTTGATCAAATCTGGAACAGGCTCGGGGATTTGAGAGCAGGATCTCGCTAAGAGCCCCCCAAATTTGCCCCCTTAAAAGCCTCTCTGTCTCTCACATGACCTGGAGGAATGGAGATAATGGTGTGTCTGTGTGTGTGTGTGTGTGTGTGGTTGAAAGTGTTAAAGCTGATCCCTGAGACGGCCTGTCAAGATTCTGGTAATTGAGTTAAAAAGACATTTAGGGCAGGCATTTTTCCCCCCCTCCTCCTTTCCATCTTTCTTCTCCTAACACCTTTCGCCATTGTTTTCAGTGGGAATGGAGCAGTTCCAGGTTTGAAGTCTCTCATTTAGAGCACTTTGATATTAACTGGCAAGTCGGAGCAGGCAGACAGTTTCACCGCAGCGTGCCGGAGTTCAAGACTTTCCTGTACGAAAGTTTTTTATTTCTGCAAACGTTACTCATGTCAAGTTGAAAATCTTTCCGTTATGATATATGCATATATATATATATATATAATAACTGCCGCCTCCTTTTTATGATATATAGACATTTTAGAGTCTATTGACCAGCTCGGATATTTATCTGCATGGTGACGACAGCAGGCTGTAAATCAGCTGCCATTTAAAATATTTATAGTAAGTAGAATCTTAGAAAATAAAGGGTGGAGTGACGAGACTTTTTCTTCTTTTTCTTTTTATCTAAATGTAATCATGACTTTGGCTAAGTAAACATTAAATCCATAAAACCAGTAAAGACTTAAATATATATAGAATGTTCCAGAAGGAGGTCCCTGTTATTACTGTCAGGAGCAAACGCCTGCTCTGATAGTCGCTGTAACGAAGCCAGGTTTTTTCCTTCACACGAGGCAGAAACGGTCAAAGTATACATTTCAGTCCTGTGTGAGTTTTCCGCTCAGGTCGGTCACTCAGATAGAATATAATCAAAGATGCTGTACGGGCGCCAGGAACGGTTCAGGGGATTTGTGTAAAAGAAAAACACCAGTTAAATTATTAAATAAATGTAACGAAAACATGATTTGATCTGATTACATTTAAGACTAAACAAAAGGTACGAGGTTTTGCCAAGGTTTTCCCACAAATGCTTCGAGCTCGACTGTGAACAAGGGGGCAGGGCTTATTTGATTGACAAGGAATCTTGTCCAGCAAGCACGCTTGCAGAAGCACTTATGAAGAATTATAGAAGGAATAATACACACTTGGATATTGTGTTTTAGGAAGTTAATTTAAAGATAGGGTAGTGTGATGGAACAGAGATACTGGTACAACACCAGCGTTGATTATTTACACATAACAGCACTTCAGTCTTCCACATTAATGTTTAATTTATGTATGAATGTCACATCATTGTTTTCCTTCTTGGGGGGAAAAAAAGTTAGGATTAAGTTTAGGATTACATTTACGAACACTGACATACTGAATAAGGGGCGGAGCTTATTTGATTGACAAATAAAGTTGTTCTTTTCTGCAAAAATGTAGAAGGACAGTATAATGTAAGGAATAACACGCTTGGGGTTGTGATGTTCTAGGCAAACAATCAATCCCAGAGTTGTGTGATGAATGACGTTATGGCTACCACCTTGATGTTGATTATTTTCTGAAGTTTTTAATTTATTATTGAGTGATGCATCACATTTTTTCTCCTGTGAACTACAGTAGGAGGCGGAGCTTACTTCATTGACATGCAATCAAATTGGATTATTGCACTAGATTATCGAACCCGCTCATAGAGACAGAGAAAGAGGGGGTCTTGTTTTTGTCCTTAATTTGAGATGATATACAGTATATAAAGAGATTAAGAGAGTAAGGAATAACGTCTCTGGGAACGTGCTGTTGTAGGAAACTAATTAAAGACGAAGTTACGTGATCGAGTGGAGTTTCTGTTACGACCACAAAGTCCATCCATAGCACTTCCAAGGTCAAGGGTTTGATTCCCGCCTCGGGCTCTGTGTGCATGAGTTTGCATCTTTCTTCACTTTCTCTAGAGGGGTGTGGCTCAGCGGTAGCTCATTTACATAAACACTGAAACAGCACATTCGTAGGAGGAATAAAATAAAGGGGTGACCCAGGTATAAAAAGTGCATTATCTGAGAGGTATTTCTGCGGGAGCATTAACACACACACACACACACACACACAGACACACTTTAGGGGAGGTCTGAGTCCTGTGTCAACTTGTTAAAGGAATAGCAGCATATGGGTCCTTTAACACCACATCCTGTCAAGTTGCCTGTTTTACACCAAGGCAACTTGACAGCGAGTACAATTTCGAATTTATTAATGAATGACGCATCATACTTTCTACATTTAAACAGTTGCACCCTGTCTGTCTCTCTCTCTCTCTCTCATTCTTTCTCTTGAAGGAAATTACACAGTAAAATGCAGCTTGTCATATTACACCAAAACCACAACGTGTGAAAGTCCTGTCCTTTTCTTAAAGCCTCTATTAAAAGAAAAAAAAAAAAAAAAGTGAACCAGCAGATGAAGAATCACTTCATCATCCGCTGCAGGATTGGACACGCACTAATGGTGGAATGACTAAACCCGAGCAGTTGGATGAGGAATGTAAATAAGGTCTAATGAGCAAAATCAAGAGATTAGCGAGAGGATAATGGCAGAGCGACAGCGGCGTTAACAGATTAGCGGATGAGGTTTTCGCGGAGGCTCGGTTACAGCACCTGTCTCCTGGTTTATCTGAGGCTGGGAAAGACAGACAGGTGTGTGTGTGTGTGTGTCACAGAGGGAGAGAGAGAGAGAGAGAGAGATGGTGGAAAAGCCTCCTAGGTAACAGTGTAGAGGAGTGACAGATGAATGAAAGAGTGCTGGCAGAGCGAGTGCGGCCTGGCTGGAAGCGCTTTGATAAAATGAGACATTAACGTAAGAGCTTCCACACTTCACAGCGGTAGCCCACACACTCCCACTAATGACTCCAGTACTGCGTGTGTGTGTGTGTGTGTGTGTGTGTGTGTGTGAGGGAGTGTTGACATACTAACACAACGGCTCTCTGGGCTTGATTAAGCTATCGAGAGTGCTGCGGATTAAATTCCTTCGTGTTATGGTTCCGCTGATTGCACCACCCACGTCACATCAGGAGAAGATTTCAGACTGGCAGCACTGGCCAAGGTTTACAGATGTTCAGCCGCGCCTGTGCATCTGTGACACTAGACGCTTCCTGGATTGATTAATGTAATCTTTATTATCTTAGGCCAGGTTTTGTGATGGTAAACTCTGCAAATCGACTTAAATGTACAAAAAAAACATATAGAAATAAATATGAGTGAATTATTACAATAATAATCATAATAATATTTTCTGATTAGACACTAAAATCAATGCATGGTGGCAACAATTAGCTACGGTGATGTTTTAATTCGTAGAAGCTCTACGGTGACATTTTGTTTCATAGTATGTTTTGTTTTGTAATAACTCTAAGATACTAATGTTTTGTATTGTATTAGCACTACTTTGATGTTTTGTTTCATAATAGTTCTTTAATGATGTTTTAGCACTTTGAGATTTGCTTCAAATATAAAGTGCATTATAAATAAAATGTAAATGTTTTCTTTCGCAGTAGCTCTACAGTGTTTTGTAGTAGCTCTATGTAGATTTTTTATTTTGTAGTAGCTCTCCTGTGAGGTTTTGTAGTAATTCTATGACGATGCTTTGATTTGTAGTAGCTCTACGATGACATTTTGTTTTGTAGTTGCTCTATGATGATGTTTTGTTTTGCGGTAGCTCAGCTCTATTTTGATGTTTTGTTTTGCAGTAGCTCTACAATGACGTTTTGTTTTGTAAAAGTTCTACGGTAATGTTTTGTTTTGCAGTAGCTCTACAATGACGTTTTGTTTTGTAAAAGTTCTACGGTAATGTTTTGTTTTGCAGT
>JAQMYJ010000018.1:19765524-19777159 GCA_030014305.1 Clarias laeviceps | reverse complement strand
GTAGAAAGAAATAAAAATCAGGAACCATCATGGAGTTAGAAAGTCACCCCAAACTTTTGAACGGTAGTGTATATTATACAGAAAAATATGATTAAAACAAATCAAATTCGACATAAAGTGTATTTTACCGTGAAAGCTGTGCTAAACCGAAACATGAATGTTGTGCCATTATACAGAGCAATTAATATAATTTTTTAATAATATATAGTTTGCGATAAACTGTATATTCATATGTGTAACATACAGTATGTTTTAAGGAGAAGCTTTATTCCTCGCTGTGTTCAGTGCATGCATTAATCTTCTAATGTGAAATTTATAACCTATAACCTCCAAACTATACTAATAGATACTTTCATTCAGATTTTAATAATAAATGCAATGTTTCTCTTGATTATTTTTCACCTAAACTGAAGCATGTTGTAGGAAGCACACCGAACCGATCACCTTCGTTCCCACCTTTCTACACATGCAGGAAACAACAAAGGCTTTGAAAAAAGACAAAGATTAAAGGGAGTAAAGTGATTTCTTTCTTCTTGATGTGCTTGTGTTCTCCTCACCTCTGGTTAAGAGCACAGCCACGGCCCAGAGCTCCAGCTGCAGCCAGATGGACACCAGGCGCTCCATCAAGGACACTTTCACACTTCTGTCTCTGTCTCTTCTGTCTCCGTCTCTGTGTCTCAGCTTGTCCAGGACACGCACATCACATCACATCATGATGCTGGACAAATCCGGAAAATAATCCAACCTCATCTTCATCAACGTCATCTTCATCATCACCACCACCGCAAATCACATCACAGAAACTTCTCAAAGACAACACACACACTCTTCTCAACAACAAAATAAAAATACTTTTAAACGTTTCACATCCAGGAAAACACTCGTTCAAAGGTAAATCCCTGCGCTCGGGTTGTGTACTTTAGTTTTTGCTCTTGTGTTTTAGAGAATAAAAGTCCGGACTGAGTCTCTCTTTCTCTCTCTCTCTCTTTCTCTCTCTGAGGCTCCGCAGATCATCTGATTCTCTCTCAGTTCAAAGCTCACACTGCAGGAACTCGGCCTCGCAGAGACTCCGCCCACAAACACGCTGATTGGTCCGCTGCCTGATATATTTGCATACACCGCGCTGCTATTGGACGGCGTTCGCCATTTACTGACGTCAGTGAATGCGGCTTGGTCACGCCCACTGCGAACCCCATTGATAAATCAGCACAGCGGAGAAAAAACGCTTTTATCACCATTAAGGTTTTAATGACATTAATGACATAAAAAAATCCAATAATAATATTAATTATTATCATTTAAATTATAATAATAATTATTTTAATATATGAGATAATATATTGTTTATTACTACTACTATACTATAATTTAATAAAATTTTTTACTATAATTTAAATAAATAATATTAATAATTTTATTATATTAATAATAATAATAATAATAACAGTACAGTATAATGATATCTCTGTAAAAGTGATGATGATCCTTGCAATGTGATGAAGGTAGAGTTGATGGGGTGGAAGGGATGAGGATGATGGTGAAAACCCTTGGGCATTGGTGGTGATGATGATGATGGTCATGATGATGATGATGGTGATAACCCTTGGGCATTGGTGGTGATGATGATGATGGTCATGATGATGATGATGATGGTGATAACCCTTGGGCATTGGTGGTGATGATGATGATGTCATGATGATGATGGTGATAATCCTTGGGCATTGGTGGTGATGATGATGATGGTCATGATGATGATGATGTTGGTGATCATCCTTGGGCATTGGTGGTGATGATGATGATGGTCATGATGATGATGATGATGGTGATAATCCTTGGGCATTGGTGGTGATGATGATGGTCATGATGATGATGATGGTGATAACCCTTGGGAAGTTATGATGATGAGGAGGAGAAGAAAGAGGATGATGACACCCTTTGGGAAGTTATGATGATAATAATGATGAAGGTGATACCCCCTTGGGAAGTAGTGTTGTTGATGCTGAAGAGGATTAAAACCATCGGGTGGTGGTGGTCATGATGAAAGTGATGATAGTTTTTCTTGTTTTCATGTTATGATAAAGATCATTTTTGCTACCCATAAGGAGTTATTCTTATAATAATTAAATATAGTAGCAAGCAACGTTGAGCGGGCCCAAGCACCTGTGCCATCGCCATCAGGACACACCGCACAACCTGGGTGTCTTTTGAGCATGTTAAGACCTGTAAAAAGCCCTGGACTCCCTTAATATGGCATAAATTTAAGGCATCATCACGGCTGGACGTGTCATTCTAGTGTAGTGTATGTAATGTGTGTCCATTGTGTGCAAAGACTCAAAATATCTGACTTCCTATTGAGTTGAGCCCATGACATGCACAGTGAAAGATGTTCAGCTCAATGAGCTCTAAATGTGCACCGTGTTCCACATGCATACGTGCAAATGTGTATGAACTATGCAGCAAAACCACGTGTGAGGGCCCCGAGACACGCCCAAGGGCTCAGACTCTCAAGCATCCTAATGGTAGCAGATTCCAACCTGTCTGCCAATTTTCACGAGTTTTGAGCATGTTAAGACCCAATAAAGTATATTGGGGAAAAAAAAAATCTTTAGGTAACAACAGGGCTGATGTCATAGTGATGATAATAATAATCCTTAGAAGAACAAGAGGGCCCTCGCACATTTATGACATCAGCACTATTAAAACAGCATTATCAGAGTGAAGACGATGACATCACAGCATTGGGCTCTAATAATAGTAGTAGTAGTGCTATTATCCTGGGAAGTTTTGATATAAACCTCAAACAGCTGTAACACAATGCCAATTAAACAACAGCTAGTTACGACTCAGTAATCTGATTAGACAAGAGGCGTTTCACGAGTGGTGATAACAGAGGGTAACGCTGGATCGTTTAACTACATTCATCATTTCACATCCTGGGTGTTCTAATAACCGTTAATGACACTAATTGGTTAATTACTTCCACTAGTCATGGTGAATAAATTAACAAATAAAATCATGATCTGTTGATAATAAATGGTGCTTGTGGCACTGTTGTATAAAAGCAATTTCACACTTGAGATTGTGCTGTTGTGCTGTTTATCAACGCGGGTGCGATGTTCCAAAGGCATCACCAGCACTCCGGGTCTCCCTCTCATGTGATATTGGTTAAATATAGAAAACAACATGGAATTCAACATGTCAGGAATTTAAAAGAGTAAAATTAGACATATTTATATGTATTGCTTTGTATTTATTATTATTTATGATAAAACTCACTTTACACATTCACCCCAACACACTACACCTTTTCATATATTCATTTTGCTATCTGACTTTTTAGGCACACTGTATATAAAACCAAATACAATTTACAGAACACAATTCCCCCCAAAAAACCTAAGCACACAAAAATGTCTTGATAATAACAGGATCTTTGGAATTTTGGCTTGATTTCCTGATTAAAGTTCTGCTCTTCTGTAAATCAGCCAAAAATCTAATGCAGGAACAGAAATACAGGCAGCAAGTTTATATATTTAATTGTGACTATTACTGATATTAAAGTATACTTAATGTAAAAATTAAACAGATTCATTTTCAGTACAAGCTGCTCAAAGTCTGGTTGGATCCACACTCGAGGAGAACACGTTAGGTAAGACACAGACCCTGGAGCTACAACGGGACACATTTAGGTTGGTAATCGTCAAACAAACTGCTCATTTATGGAATAAACTTCATATTCATATAGGAAATGGTTTGCTCCATTAGTTAGCGAGTGTCCGAAAGCATCTCACAACGAACTGCTGCACATCAGGCCTAGAAAGACTTGCAGGGAACTTTGAAAGGGTCGAACGATGTACTGGAGCAGGTTGCAATAACACACATGCCTCTTTTTATACTAAAATCTAATTACACATATTTATTTATTTTTAAAGTCTCACAATCTCAACTTTTCATATTTTCCATGAGTTTTTATAAATGACAGCTGTTTCTCATAAATCATCGCAGAATGACTCACATCTACCAACATCCTCAACATGGACAACAGAAGTCAAGGAGTCAGTCTCTCTCTCACTCATACACACTCACAGCCGCACATAATTGCTTATTCATTCATCATCACATCACATGTTTCATTTCAACACTAGAAGCAAAGCAGACAAGCTCAGGAATGGTTAGAAATTCAAACTAAATAATTAGTTTCTGTTTTAGTCTCGTCCTCACAAAACAGGAAAACAAACTAAATGAAAATTAAATAAAAAGAATTTAAAAAAATTTTTTTATATATGACCTAAGGCACCTAAAGGTATAAAACCATCAGCTGACGTACAGTAGTTCCTTTAGAAAATAGAAATTAATTATTGCCTCATATTTTTCTATATTTAGAAAATTACAAGGTTTTCTGAACCGGTATTAATTAATCTTGTGAAATGTTTCTCAGCCAGGACGAAAATTATTCTAATTTCTCCTTCTTAATTTAGTGCTGGAGCTTCATGGACATCGTGGTGTCTGATGACCAACTGGACTAGGGCTGAAACGATTCCTCGAGTAATTCGATTATAAAAAATGATCGAGGCAAAATCTTCTGCCTCGAAGCTTCTTTTAATGAATTTGAAAAGCTTGCGTTATGTTAGTTAACAGTTAGCTGTGTATTGATTTGAGGGAACGTTCTGTTGAGGGCTGCAAAATAGAAGGGAGCGATAAAAATATCAGCGAACCAATAGAAGAAGAAACCAACAAGAGAAAACGACATTGTCAGTGACTGCTTATGTTATGCCTGAGCTGTAGATTTAGAAACTTTTAGTTCTAAAAATTAAGTTGCACAACTTAGTGTTTTTGTATAATTATTTATTTTCATATTGTCATTTGAAATACCTTTTTTAGTTTTTGCATCTGAGAAAAGGCTTTAAAATAAGAATGTATGACACTGTAACGCACTTAATTCATCTCAGTCAACTTTAAGCTGTTCCTTGTATTGTGAATAATGACAATGTTTATTTTTGATAAAATGCTGTATGCATTTAAAAAAGAAAAGTTGATTTTTCTAAAAAGAAAACCAATTAATCTTTGTTTCTCTTATATATTTTATAATATATAATTGCTGTTTAATTAAGCAAAAGTACATTTTATCCGATTACTCGATTAAATTTTTGGTAGAATACACGATTACTAAAATATTCGATAGCTACAGCCCTAAACTGAACTGATTAGATCTTTTGTTGGTTCCATCAGGTACCGGATATCTAACACGGACATCTTTCAACAAAACAGTTTATCCTCCAGCATTTTGGTACGAGATATTTATGCGTCCTTGAAGGTGAACTGCTTTTATTTATTTAGCCATTATGACGCTCTTGGATTTTACAAATGTCATACACAGATCACCCATAACAATAACATTGATTACTAATGTTATGGAACAGTAAACCGTTGACAGGATCATGGACACCCAAGGCGTGAACTTACCTGTCAGGACTAAATGCCAGCCCAGCCCGTCTGGTCCGATCCAACAGAAAAGAATTCCCCAGGTCGAGCATCCAAAGAATCTGCCGCTGTCATCCTGGTACCCGACACAACAGCACCCACCCTAATAAGGTCCTGTGGCACAAGTAAAACCTACGCAATACTAGACTTAACATTTTGAGTTTTAATGTTACGGCTGGCCAGTGTACGTGACACACTTACACCGAATAGATTCAAAAATATACCCATATAAATAAACTTGGCATTTTGACAGCTAACCTTTTACCTTTTCATTATCTCACAAGCAAATCTGTATCTGTTTTAGTCTACAATCTGCAACAATTCATGAAGCTGTGAATCATCACATATCAGATATTATTTAAGTCATTATAATGTACACAGGCTGACATATGGATTCATAGGCACTGAAAATTGATTGATTTTACACACCAACACTGGTAGATGGAATGGATCTAGATGCAAACCCTGCAACAACTTTCTCTCTGAAATGATCTTAAGTCAGTACAGGTAGTGCCCGACTTACAAACGAGTTCTGTTGCAGGAGCACGTTCGAAAGTCTGATTTGTTCTTAAGTCTGACAAAGTGAGTCTTATACGCCTTTATGACACCAATCATGGCGAAAATTGTTGGCAACCAGAAAATTTTTCCAGAAAATCAAGTATTTCTCACGGAAAAGTATTACATTAACACATGTTTTGCTATACACATGATTATTCTCTTTGTGTGTATCGGAACAAAACAAAAAAAAAGCTAATTTGACATTGTCACACAAAACTCCAAAAATGGGCTGGACAAAATTATTGGCACCCTTAACATAATATTTGGTTGCACACCCTTTGGAAAAAAATAACTGCAATCAGTTGCTTCCTATAACCATCAATAAGCTTCTTGCACGTCTCACCCAGAATTTTGGACCACTCTTCCTTTGCAAACTGCTCCAGGTCTCTCATATTGGAAGGGCACCTTTTCCCAACAGCAATTTTAAGATCTCTTCACAGGTGTTCAATCTGGATTTAGTACTGGACTCAGAACTCTCCAGCACTTTGTTGCCATCCATTTCTGGGTGTTTTTTAAAGTATGTTTGGGGTCATTGTCCTGTTGGAAGACCCAAGATCACGACCACAAACCCAGCTTTCTGACACTGGGCCCCACAGTGCGACCCAAAATCCTTTGGTAATCCTCAGATTTCATGATGGTTTGCACACAGTCAAGGCACCCAGTGCCAGAGGCAGCAAAACAACCCCAAAACATCCTCCTACAGAAAAGTTTCATTTCATTTAAATATCGACGGATAGTTTGCGCCAACACTGATCCTCCCTGAGCCTGCAGGACAGCTTGAATTTCTTTGGAACTTGTTTGCGACTGCTTATCCACCATCCGGACTTCTTGATAAATGTTGCGCCACTGTGGACAAAGGCAAATCTAGATCTCTGGAGATGGACTTGTAACCTTGGGGTTGTTGATATTTTTCCACAATTTTGGTTCTCAAGTCCTCACACAGTTCTCTTTTCCTCTTTCTGTTGTCCATGCCTAGTGTGGGACACAGACACACAATGCAAAGACTAAAATTCTCTCCTTTTTATCTGCTTTCAGGTGATTTTTATATTGCCCAAACCTGTTACTTGCCCCAGGTGAGTTTAAAGGAGCATCATATGCTTGAAACAATCATTTATCCACAATTTTGAAAGGGTGCCAATAATTTTGTCCAGCCCATTTTTGGAGTTTTGTGGGACACGTCAAATTCACTTTTTTCCTCTTTTTTGTTTTGTTCCAATACACACAAAGGGAATAAACAAGTGTATAGCAAAACATGTGTTAATGCAGTACTTTTCTGTGAGAAATACTTAATTTCCTGAAAAATTGTCAGGGATGCCAACAATTTTGCCAATGTAAAGCATATCAATCCACTTGGCTAAATCTTTGTCTACTTTCCTCATACTGCCATCATGTGGCATTCAAGCAAATGAATCTCATGTGAAATGTTCTCTGCGTCTTTAAATCATAAGGGGAATTCCACTGTTTAGGACTGTGAACTCTGTTCTGTTGAGGATTTTCAGAGATATAGGATTATTATACACCCTCACACACACACAAACAATATACTGGACTTCGGACATTTTATACATTCACTTACACACTAAAAATATTGTTTATAATTGTAAACATTGGTATCTGGTGCACTGCAGTGTCTATGTTTTGCACAAAACACGTGAGCTACTTCTAGAAAGTAGAACCGCAGTTCATTCGTATCTGTGGAAATACGTAACTCGGACAACATTCACAAGTCTGGGACGACCTGTAACAATCTACACCACTACAGGATGAAATCTCTGCTTGCAGCGTCATGACGTCAGATACGTAAGAAAAGTTTAACGTTCTCATATTTAGCTCATGCAAAGTGCTGTGAAGTTGCTCAACTCAAATCCTCATTTTACACATTTTGTATGAAACACAAAATCTTTTTAACCCATGGATCCAGACTTCTTCAGCCAGTCTGTAGATATCGGTGCACGGATGTTAGAAACTTCACCAGGGAAGACAGTGAGGACAGACACAGAGGCAAAATGAGGTTTAATGGATTGAGCCTCGTTAAGTACTTACAGCGAAAAAAGTTGGGTTAAAGGTCGATACACAAAGTGGGTTCATATCAAATCAGTTAGTGCAAATGCTGTCGTAAATCATGAACATCTGAACATGAGGGAATCAGGGTCAGGCTTCAGGGTGGGTTGGGTTGGGTTGAGTTGGGTAGGGTGCGAGACATTACTCTAAAAGCATGTGGAAAGTTTTGACCTCAAGTGACCTTTTACACAAGTTAAAAAAAAACAAAAAAAACAAACAAAAACAAATTGGTAAAAAATGTGAAGGTCGTATTGAAGCGCGTTAAACATGACGAGTAATCAGACGGGATCCTCTCTGAACGGATAAACAGCTTCGTTTATTTAGGACAGGTACATCCGGGCCTGCGTTCACAACGGATGTACACACACACACACACACACACACACACACACACACACACACTTTCGTTGAAACTGGACTGTAAAAATCCTAAAGCCTGTGAGACTGGCAGAGAAACAAACATTACATTTCTGCTTATTTAAGATTTCTTTCTCAGACGTTTTCTTATCATCCTAAACAAACCATTTTTTTATCCGGAACTTTCCCCAAACATGCCGCTCTATTGTGTTTGTTGCGGTGTAATGACTCGATATAGAGAGGTATATGTACAACGATGGATCTATGAATGAACCTTGGGGTTTTGTGTAGCGGACAGCGTGACCGTTGGTGGGCATTTTATTTTGCTCCTCTTTTCTTTTCTTTTTTTTTTTTTTTTTTTGGTTCTCCAGCTTTGGAGAGAAAGCCCAGTCTAGTCAAGTCCAGTCTAGTCCAGTCCAGTCTGTAGGTCCACGGTTCAGTAAAGGCAGCCAGCTGCTGAGTTCCTTCTGCTTAAACCGATGCTTCTCAAACCATGAAGGAGTTCTGGTTCTTCAGCTTCTCCAGCTCCTTGATCTCTTGTCTCAAAAAGAGGATCCTGTTGGAAAGGGGAAAAAAATTAAAATAATAAAGAAATAAAATGTGTCGGTTAGAAATGAACTCGATACAATACAGAAAACACATCGTCCTCGGTGCATGTACGATCGGTCTCAAGAGGTTAAAGGAGCGCCACCTAGTGAGTGAAAGTTAACGTGCGATGCTTACCTTTGCTCTCTCAGCGTAGCCTGGATCTCACACACTCGCACCAGAGAGCGCAGCTTCTTCAGCTCCACACAGATCTCGGACATGTTCATGCTGCCCATGTTGTGGACGTCCTCACGTAACCTCGCCGCCTGAGAGAATACACACAGAGGAAACGGGTGAGACGCTGAGACATAAAAGCTGCTTTTAGAATTTATTGTAAAAAAAAAAAAATAAATAAAAAAAATAAAAAAACACTGTTTTCAGTTACAGAAAATGACAAGATGTCCTGACCAATCACGTCGCAACGTAAAATTACTCAGTTAGCCAGTAAATTAATATAAACAGATTAAAAATAATAATAATACAAATTCAAAAAATGTTGTACTATTAATATAATAATAATAATAAACTATCTAAAAAGCAAGTGACACTATTTAGGATCAATTAAATCTTACTTAAATACACATTTGAACAATAAAGCTAAACATTTATTTCGTAAGCAGCCTCACAAAAATGTTTAATTTTCAGATTAAACTGTATTCCTGAAGACAGAAAAACAAGATGAAAAAAAAATGAACTCAAAAGGGAACTGATTCTGATCCATGTCCAGGATAGTGCAACTCATTTCCAAACCAGAGCAGATTATAATCATCATCACCTGCTTCTCTACGTGGTCTGAAGGCCAGCTCTGAACATGTCGGATGAGATTCTCGTTGAAGTGCAGTGCTAGTGACGGGCTGAAGGTGGTCGGAGGACACGCAGGCGCGCTGCTGTTCACCAGGCATCCGTTCGGCCCAGAACTCGGAGGACCTTGGCTGCTGTGAGGGGGAAAAAAAAAATGACAGGAAGAAGAGTTTGTGAACTCAAAATACACACTCATATACGCACATACATGTGCTCATTAAACTATAGAAATAAATTTTTTAATTATTTAGAGCCTTGTATACACACATATATATATATATATATAAAAAAACAAAATAAAAGTAGCAGTAGCAATGCAAAACCAGAAGATGGCGCCACAACAAAACACAACTAGGAAACAAAAACTAGAAAAACTCAAATCAGAAACTTGAATGTGTTCAGCTAAATAAGGCTGAAGTGGTTAAATGCTCAGAAATGAAAACAGACACGCTGCTGTTCGGTCCAGTGATTACTTTTGCCTTTGAAGTCGCGGATCCTCGACTTCTGACACTTTGTCCGAGGAGTGCTGGAGCGCCGACTTCACCACCAGCTCACTAACCTGAAACAAAAGAAACACTTTTTTAGTTTTTGTATGTGTGTGTGCTCTCTGAACAACTTTGATTCAAACCCATGACATTATGATGATGATGATGATGAAGATAAAGGTGACACTGAAAGCGTGCCTGGCGCTGACCTTTATTTGTGCCGGCAGAGAGGTGGCGCTTGACAGAGGTTTCGAGGCCATGCTGTTCGTCTGAGGCGTGCTGACCCGGGGAGACACCAGACATGATTTGGGCGATGAAGCATCTGGAGTTACGGAGACGGGGGACTGGCTCGGCTGCTGAGCTGCTGATCGGAGAAGATACATGTTAATAATAAAAAAATAATAATAATAATAAAATAGAGACTATTACAGATAATTTAGGAATTTTAGCAAGGCAACAATTGTTGACACAAAGAGGGAGACGTAAGCAACGTTAAAAGCTGAAAAAAAAAAAATTAACTTCATGCAAATGAAGTGACGTTACTATGTTTCATATTTTTTATCTACTGTAGAATGGCTATACTTGGATCCAAATATTAATTCCTACTCATACCTAATGAACCAACTGGTGATTTGCGGGGTGTCGCCTGTAGGTTTGGCATAAACACCATGGCACCAATGTTCGCATGTTTTTTTTTTTCCGATTGTCTCCCTAATTTAGTCGTTTACAAATCCCACCCATCACTAGGGGGCTTCCACATCAAGGCTACTACTACTATCACGTGTCTCTTCCGGACCACGTGACGCCAGCCGGCCGCATCTGCTCGCGACGTGAGCTCGCACACAGCCACGATGGTCTGTAGAGACATGAATGATGTGTCTCCCATCCCACCCCGACAAGAGAGAGCTCGGCCAATCAGCTCTTCTCTAGGCTTCCGGCTGCCTGAGGCTACAGCATGCGTTTGCGTATTTTGACACGGTCATGCAGTGCCCGTTTACAATTCGGACGCAAGAATTCCTGTTGGATCTGGGAGGAACATACACGATATGGGCACCTCAGGATATGCGGTTGTTCCCTGAACTATTGTCACACAGTTGTAAAGAATGCCTCTGTATGTCCTTTCACTGGAACTAAGAGGCTCAAACCCTTATCCATTAAGACATGGAGAGAAGAACTCGGGTGTCCCGACTGAATCGTCACCTCTGGGATCTTTAGAAGTCTCTTTGGCTTCGTTTACACTGTCAGGTAAATGTGACCCAATTCCGATTTTTTGCTCATATGTGACACATATCTGATATGTTCTATGT
>JAQMYJ010000018.1:19741711-19753198 GCA_030014305.1 Clarias laeviceps | reverse complement strand
ATATTTACACATTAAGTTTACTGAAAGTAAAAACAGTTGAAAGTCAGAGGACGTTTCTTTTTTTGCTGAGTTTATATGTGGAATATGTGTGTGTGTGTGTGTGAGTGTGGTAAAAACGACTACGGCGTTTCATCACCAAACTGTAATCAGAAGAATCAGAGTCGAATGAAGAATCGACTCCGTAATTAATGTGATTGAGATAGGGGCCAAGATTCGATTTTTTTTTCAAACGACTCCTTAAATGAATCGGAGGAATCAATGTGCAAAAGCAAGTGTGTGTGTGTGTGTGTTAGAATCGACTGCGTACTTTCCAAACGTTCTGGACCTCAATACTTTTGATTTTTTTTTATGTTTCCTTAATTAAGACAGAGAAAAATCTAATTACAATTAAAGTTTAAATTAGTTTAAGTCTATGAAAGTAATTTAACATTAATGAAAATTTTATACGATAAAAAAAAAAAAAACATTTGGTAGTTTGGATTTGTTATTATGTGACATTGACTCAACAGGATTCAGATGAAATATTTCTGTGATTTAAATACTCTGTGCTTGATTATTTTTCAAACAATTCTTCAAACACATCAAAGGAAAAACAAATGTATTGAAGTTTTGATGAATATGTTTTGTCATTGTTGTTTTATTGTGTCAAATTAAAACAGTACTTTTACCTCCGTACAGCAGAGACGCCGACTATCTTTAAACGCCGACTCAAGAGGCATCTGTTTCTCCAGTACTTCTTCCCAGTTGTGTTGGACTAATGGCGCTTAGTTATTAACCTAATTAACCCAGTGTAAGTATGTATCCAATGATGTAAACTTTAAAGCACTTTTTGTAAGTCGCTCTGGATAAGAGCGTCTGCCAAATGCCTAAATGTAAATGTAATGTACCTGAAATACCTGGAATCAGTTTGTGATGTTGCTTTGAAAATCCTGTGATCAATATCTCCATGTTTGATTCTTTTCTAAATGAGTATTTAAATGAGTCCGAGGAATCAACTTGGGGAAAAAATTAATTAACAAGTGTTAGACTTTTTTAAAATGACTGAACAATTACGGTGGCATGGTTAGTCTAGTGGTTAGCACCAAGTCTTGCATCTCAAGGGTCGACGGTTTGATTCCTGTCTGTGTGCGGAGTTTGCATGTTCTACCTTTGCTTGGTGGGTTCATCTTCTTCCTTGGTGTTTAATGATGGTTGGAATCCAGTAGGTTTCATTACTGGCCGACTGTAGATCTCATTCTCCCTTAAACTTCTCAGCCTGTTAAAGCCGATTTTCCATCTAGCCTTCCTTAAAAATGTCTAATGCTTCCTTTCCTGATCTTGTCTTGTCTTATTACTCTTGTCTTATTATTGCAGTTTCCTGCTATAGAGTGCACCCTGCCTCGTGGGCTCCAGGCCCCCTGCAACCATGTATACAGGATAAGCAGTATCAAAGATGAATGAATGGATAATAGTGTGGGATTGCCTCAACATCATTTCACTTGACTTCAAACATTCTGTGATTTTAAATTGTACTTTAGTGTTTTTTTTTTTAATCTCTCTTTAAAAGAATGGGATGAATCAAATTTTGCAAAAATTAGTATTTAGTCAAAAATGTCTGGCAGGTAGTAGTAACAAGTCTAGTTTGTTGGTCTCATTCTCTCTCCTTTATTCTTAAATGAGTCAGAGAAACCTATTTGCAAAAATAAATGACTCACTGTTTTAGTAAAATGGGGGTTTAGTGACTTAAATGAATTATTGCGTGGCATTGACTCGATTATGCTATGAAATCAAACATTTCTCTGTCATTTTCAGCTTTGTAGCTTCACCTGGAATCAGTTTTAGTGCTGACGAAAAGAAATCATCTTTATGTTTGATTCTTTTTCAAACAAGTCTTTAAATGAGTCAGAGGAGTGAATACAGGTTTCAATTATCGAATTGTTGTGAGGTGGTGTAGTGGTTAGCACTGTCGCCTTGCACCACCAGGGTCCAGGTTCGATTCCCGGCCAGGCTCGATTCCTGTCTCTGTTTGCATGGAGTTTGCATGTTCTCCCCGTGCTTGGTGGGTTTCCTCCCACAGTCCAAAGATATGCAGGTTAGGCTGATTGGCGTTCCCAAATTGCCCGTAGTGTGTGTATGTGTGTGTGCCCTGTGATGGATTGGCACCCTGCCTTGTGCCCTAAGCCTCCTGGGATAGGCTCCAGGTCCCCGTGACCCTGAATACAGGATAAAGTGGTATAGAAGATGAGTGAGCGAGTGAATTGTTGTGTGTAATTGTCATTTCACCAGAAACACCTGGAATCAGTTTTAGACTTGGCCTTAAAAGTCCTGGGCTTAGATACATAAATGAAATGAAATGGAGTGGAGGAATCAATTTCCAACATGAATGAATCAAAAGGCTATTTTGAATAATGCAGATTTTGTGCCGGTTATTAGGTCTTTTCCCTTTAAATTACAATGTCATGCTTTTGTTTTTATCTGAAAATTTCTTGCTGAAAATATGGTCCCATTGTTAGTCAAGCCAAATCTGACCATAAAATTACTGTTTAATTCCCTTTATAAATCGAACAAGAAACATAAATCGAACAAGGACTCAGTAATCAGCCACAGTATGTTGTAGTTGTTAAGCGAGGTGTATTGATGTTACGGCTCAAGGGTCAGAACTGGAACTGGGTCAGTATTGAAAAGTGACTTGGTGGCGAAGCAGATGAGCCACTGATTCCACTGAATTTGGAATAATTTCCCTGGAGAGTAAGTAAGCCTTTTATTTATTATCCATTCTCAGATTTTAGAGAATATGTGACATGTGATAGGCACAATCTAGATCAAATATTATGTAATGTAACATGTTAAAAATTAATATGCAGTACAAAATGCAGAGTTTACAGTAAATGCAAGTGCACAGTGTATGGATTATAGATATAAATTGTATAGAAGAAGGCTCACATCAATATTTTGTAGTTTTAGGAAATAGTAAATACACACCCTAAATATAAGGCTTTGGGTTGCCATGTTAGTTAACAGTTTATGTTAAATAATAGGCGTAAGGCGGCAGGAATTTGAGAAACGTCTCAGTTTTGAACAGTTGCCCGTTTAAAGGTTTGCTATTTGCATTTACATGTAGTAGCTGGATCAATAATATGACAATTTCAGACCTTCTAAGACTTAATGGAGGTCAGAAAGGAAAACCACAGACTAGTCCAATTTCAAACCTTTCTGCTAAACAGAAAGACTGGATGTAATGTTATATTAGTTTATCAGCAGAAATCTGTTTATTGTTAAAGGCTGGGCAGTGAAGAAATACATCTGTATTAAATGAAGCAAATAATATACACTATACTGTATTTAGCCCATGCAAGCAGCGATCTAAGGGTCCAATCACTTTTAGAAATACAGTATAAATCATTGTAGAATAATAAGACCATAGACGAACCTAGATATGAATTTTTCCTGATGATCGCTCAAAGCCGACCTATAGCAAGTGGGTGTAACAATCGTCTAGCTCTCCATATGGCACGGTGTAGTTTCTCCACCAGGTGGAACTCTAATCATTGTAAGGGAAGTGAAATGTGTGCCTGATGAAACTTTAAACGTTGTAAACACATAATCAGATCAAAGAACTACACGTCAGGCACCAAACATGTCCTGGCTTCTTGACTACATTGCACGTAAGTAGGAAATTATGTCATTTTCATTTTTTACCAAACAATCCCGTTCCTGATCAGCTCATAATCATCTATATCAGCCAACGCCTGTTTCTGATTGTATTGTATTTATGAGACCATTTTGAGCTGAACTCTACAAAGTTCACCTCTAAAGCCTTTGTCGTATTTATCATCAGTATGCTTGGTTTGTTACCTGTGTTGCGATTCTGAATCCTGCTCTCTTCCCATCCTTCAGCCCGGTGAAGACATGACGTGCACGTCTACTCATCATGGGAGTAAGTTTTCATGCAGCCTGAAATAACAAAATCTGAATAATGAGCAAATGTTGTGCTACAACACAATGCAAGCCAGACATATGATCTGGAGTTGTTTTTTTATTGTTTAATATAAACCGTATGACCCACAAAGTTAGGCGGTTGGGTGGATGTACAGTAGGGGTAATAAAACAGGTCGTTAAAAGCGGGTGGAAATATAGAGGGACGGTTTGCAGGTTAATAGGTGATGAAAGTTGGGTAGATGAAAATAGGACAGGGATGTAGATGAGGGTGGATGGATGGACAGACCTTGAGCTGGTCAGTAGAATAAATGTTAGAGGGATAAAGAAAAGGCCAGTAACTGGGTGGAGAACTGATGGATAAAGACATTTAAAGCTGCCTAATAGATGGTGGGAATGGATGGATGGAAATATGGGTGGGTGAGTGAGTGGATCTATGTATGGTTGGATGGATGGATGGGTAAGTGGATGAATGATGGACAGACGAATGGATGGGTGAGTGGATGGATGGATGGGTGAGTGAATGAGTGAGAGAGTCGATGTATGTATGTATGGATGGATGGATGAATGGATGGTTAAGTGGATGGATGATTGACAGACAGATGGATGGGTGAGTGGTTGGATGGATGGATGGATAGATATTCCTACAGGCTAAAGCACAGGCTGATTAGATTGATGGAGAAATAATAAATGTTTCCAAAAAAAAAAAAGGAAATGCATTGCATGATACTGAGAAAGACAGTTCAAGAAGTTAAATGGATCGAGCGATTGCATACAGGCCAGAAGTGAAGGTTAAACTGTATAAAAGGATACTGAGCAGACATTGAATCGATGGAGGGATATCAAACAGGATGCAGAAGAGGTTGGATGGATTGGGGATATTAAGATAGGCTGGTAGAGGAAACTAAATGGATGGAGGGATATGGAGTAGTGTGGTAGAAAAGCTCGAAAGGACAGAAAAATAAGAGGCCTTTAGAAGAGATTGGAGGGATATAGAATTGTAAAACAGGGGTAAGAAGGTCAGATGGATTGAAAGATTTTTAGCATGCCAGGAGAAGAGACTGGTTGGACCAAAAGAGTTCAAATAGGCTGGAGAAGGGATCAAATGGATAAAGAAATATCGATTACTCTGGCGGAATGAATGGAGAGATATCAAAAAGGCTGGAGAAATAGGTAGGATAAATAGATCAAGAGAAGAGAGAAGGTTTGATGAATGGAGTGATATTGAGCAATTTGCAAATGGTGGAGGTTTTTGTGGAAAGATGGATGTAAAGGTGTAAACGAAGCTGTTTCTAATGCCAGAGAGATATCAAAAAGGCAGGAAGGAGGTTTGATCCATGCAGGATTATGAAACAGTCTCAAAAGAAGTTTGTATTGATGAAGAAAAAGTGAGCAGATTGCAGGTGGGAGAAGATGGATAGAGGGATATAAAACGTTGGATGGATGGATAATGTGGATAAATATTAAGGAATAACAGACCAGATGAGGAACATTGAAGGATGAATAAAGGAATAGTAATATTCCAATGCCAAAGAAAAGGAGATACAAAATCAAAGGTTCCTTTAAGGATGTTATTTTAGTCAAAAATATTCTATCAGTTAATCAGTTTCTTATCAGTAGAACATTTAAAGCTTGTTAAATTGATATTGAGAAGTTTACTGTACTTTACAGTTGCATTGACTTATTCATGCTAACAGCTTCAGCATTTTGGACGGAGTTTTGCCTTAAATCAGACATGGAGGAGTTGAGCAGGTGGACAGCAGCCGGTTCTGGTCGTGCTCTCGATGACCGTACATGATTATAGGCCTGCACTTGGGAGTAAGAAAGAGCTACAGTGTAGTGAGTTAGCCAGGCTCAAAAAAGCTTTCAGTAACTGTAGCTGTAAATCTGGATCTCACACCTGGGATGTCTGTACCACACTGGCTGCACAACCCCCTCCATATTTATCCAATGCAGATTTACTAGGGATGTTAATGAGGAGATTTGTTAGGTTTGGAAGCTCCAATGCAGTCTGGAACTTTGCTCTGAAGCCTTCCATGAAGAGTGGCAGATCTGGTACCTTTTCCCCCAAATGAAATTTTATAATCCAAGAAAATGATTGGCAGACGCATGCTGGTGTGAATAATGATTTATTTTTTGCCCCTCAAACAATCCTCTTATAAGTTGAGATGAAGGAAGAGCAGGCCAAGTTTCCCTTTCCTCAGCTGGTGCGACATGTGCTCCTGGAACCGTAAAGCTTTCTTAAACGTGCTGACAGGAATCCAGGACATTTTCTTCATTACTTCACTTCACCATGAGTAAAAACTGAAAGGAAGACGAATTTTCAAGCTGGAAGTACAGTAAAACCAAGTCGAGATTCTGAAGTTTGAGGCCAGAAAAGTGTACAAATCTTACAACATGTTTTATATCTCATGAGATAAACTAGTGCAGTTTTCCGCATCTATAGCATCTACACCAATCAGCCATAACATAAATATATATACACACATGTACTCTGGTGGCAGGATCATAGGCACCCAAGGCTCACCCATGCCCACGGGGACCAAAGGTCAGCCCGTCTGGTTTGATCCCACAGAAAAGCCAATGTAGCACAAATCACTAAAAATCGTCAATACTGGACATGATAGAAAGGCATCAGAACATCAACTGACTACAGAAGACCAGGCATGGACTCCAGCAGGCAAGCTTGCTGACGTGGCCACCAAATTCCACAGATCCCAATCCAAATGAGCCCCCACGGAATGCAAACAATTCTGATTCAGAGAGACCCCACCCCTCACCCCACAGCACCCGAAGGATCTGCTGTCAACGTTCTGGTACCAAACACCACAACACACCAACAGAGGTCTTGAGGCATCGCACCCTGAAGGGCCAGAGTTGCCCTGGTGGCACAAGGGGAATCTACAGAATAATGGACTGATGTTATGGCTGATCAGTGGATATCCTGTGTCATAATGTTTAAAGATCCATTACACAGTGTGACAAATTTGAAGAGCCAAGATTCTGAAGCTCATGACCAGAAAAGTTCTAGATGTTTTGCATCCTAACGAACTGCACCCTCAAATCTTGCAATTCAGGCTATTAAAAGGAAATGCTAAAAACAAGCAGTATGTACCTGTATATACAAAAGTGTGACGAATCAGTCAAGCCAAGATTCTGAAGCTCATGGCCAGAAAAGTGCACAAACAATTCTAGATTCTTTAAATCATGTGAATTTAGCCACATCCTGTCTTGCTAGTTTTGGATTCCAGTGTCATAGCAAATTTCAAAATTGCTGAAAACGAGCACATAGTAGTCCAGTATGTGTACACGAACGGCATTGCGAGACAATCGAGCCAAGATTTTGAAGCTTGTGGCCAGAAAAGTGCTACTGTCAAACTCTTGTGTTTAAACTTGTCTCCTGTTTCGCTCAGGTCCATTTCTTTCTAGATGCTTCATCCATCACTCTCGTAGATTCAATCCTTAGCAAAGTGTAGTGGAATTGTTCGAATTACAGGGTTTACGACTCCGCACCTCGTGCGCTAAAGACTACTACAGTGGCTTTTTGTTAAGCCTTTCGCCGGACAGCATAACAGACAGCTAAATTTTCTGCGACACTGATGGATGTTAGGATCCAAACACTGTTAGTCAGAGTGTTTGCATGTCTGTGTTTGTGTATTGACTCAATGTTTCTAGGTGCCTGCAGCATGCAAGGACTCATATGGACTCGAACCGAACATGGATGCTACAGAAGAGACCAGCTTTCTTCAGGACATGCTAACAGTCAACTCTCTGCATGTACTCATCAGGGTAAAGGGTGTTTAATATGGATTTATTACTAAGAATATATTGACTTATATATTGATTAGCCCTAATCAATTCTTTCTCAATCAATTTCTAAAAGGTATGATTATAAAGGTTTCGAATCAGTTAGGTATTAAGTAGCTTAACTAGTTAATCAATCGTTTCTTAATTGATAATTAAAACTTTTCGACATTGTCGTATTCTCAATCATGATTGGTTAGAAGGGTCTGATTGGTCTGATGTTAGTGCAGATTTACTGTACATTAATGCACTTGTTATACTATTTCAGAGCTTCTGTAGCAATTTTGTACTTGTATGGTTGTATGGAAGGAGTCTCCAGTGTCAGCGATACTTTCTGTAACTTTCTGACAGTTCAAAGATGTGGTTATGGTTGTCTCAGTTTTTTCAAGATTTCAAGATGTAGTTCGCAATAGCAGAGTCTGACAAGGTCTCTGGCCTTGATAGTCTTTGTGGCGGTCAATATTTTGTTTATTTCTTTACTTATTTTTCACACTAATTATCATGTGTAGGGTCGCAGGAGGTCTAGAGACTTTCATAAGGAGACCAGGGGACAAGGTGGGGGTACCCTGGATGGTTCACACACTCACACATACACACAATCACACAATCTAGAAATGTCAGTCAGCCTACATTGCATATTTTTGGACTGTGGAGAGAAAACTTGGAAGTACCCAAAGAATTAGACGAAATTAGACTATAATCTATTTAGAAGGGAGTGGTGGCCTCCGAGTGGCGCAGTGGTAAAGTGCTCGCCCTATCATCCGGAGATCGCTGGTTCGATCCCCGGGTGATGCTGTAACCTCTCACAGCCGGAGGCCTAGAGAGAGCTGATTGGCCGAGCTCTCTCAGAGGGGAGGGATGAAAGGTACTCGTGCTCCCACATTAATGACGGCTCTACAAGCCATTCAGGGGCGTCTGTGAGCTCACGTAAGCGGAGGGAGCGGATAGCGCTGTCCTCCGAGTGTGTTACTCCGACTCACAGACTGAGAATTTTTAAAAACATTCATCAGCTTTCTTACTGTGGGCGTGGCTTTTGCTTTTTAATGAGTTCAGCCTCATGCATGACTAATCGTCTACTCGGTGTCTTTACATTACAACATTCTGTACATGCACTAGCCTAAATGCTATGACACACACACACACACACACACACACACACACAAGCACCTGTTCAAGGACCCTCAGAGAACAAGTGTTCACTGCACTGTTGAGAGGCTCTCGGGAGGCGAGCTGAGAAATTATTTACGACCTAAACGCTTCTGCTCGAGGCTGAAATATGTAAAGTTGATATAGTGAGGAGGCCGAGACTCAGACGCGGGCCGAGCGCCAGACAAACTCCGAGCTCATCTCAGCCGAGAGCACAAACATGCCACATAACGCTCCGTGTTTATGAGCTTTTTCTCTTTCCAAGTCCAGTGCTCGGTGTTTGTAAAGCGAGGAATTCAGGGATGTATAGGAAATGTTGCAAAAAACCTGGAAGCAGCGCAGGAAACGTGTGACAGCATTTACGGTGGAGCTGTAAAAAAAATAACGACTTTTATTTTTCACTCATGTGAGGGTCAGAGATTATGTGTTTTATTCCATTTTTTGTCAGTTTAATCTTGACTGTTTACTTAGATCACAAGATTTGTATGTCAACAGATGTGAAAGAAATAAAAAGAAACAAAGAAAAACAATAAAAGCAATGGAAGAAGAATGAAAGCCAACAAATGAATAAATACACCAAGAAATAAAGAAAGAAAGAAATGGAAAAAGAAAAAGCAAATAAATACCTGAAAAAAGAAAGAAAGAAAGCATACAAATAAATAAAAAAGGAAGGATTAGAAATAAAAAGAACTGAAAAAAGAGAGAGTAAACAGAACAAAATTCATTAAAGAAAGAAAGCAACAAACAAGCAAGAAATAAATCAATGCAACAGAAAAAGTGAAGGAAAGAGAATACATTAAAAAGAAAGGATGAAAGAAAGAAAGAAAAAGAGAAAAAGCAAATAAATACATCCAGAAATAAATACATGTAAGAAATAAACAAAAAATAAAAGCAAAAGAAAAGAAGAATGAAAGACTCACAAGGAAAAAGCAGAGAGGAAACCAACAAACAAGTAAATGCCACAAGAGAGAACGAAAGAAACAAATAAATACCACAAGAAAGAAAGAAAGAAAGAAAAATGCAACAAAACAAAACAACAAACAAGCAAGCAACAAATAAATCAATGGAACAGAAAAAGTGAAGAGAATACATTAAAAAGAAAGGAAGAAAGAAAGAAAAAAAAAGAGAAAAAGCAAATAAATACATCCAGCAATAAATAAATACATGTAAGAAATAAAGAAAAAAATAAAAGCAAAGGAAAAGAAGAATGAAAGACTCATAATGAAAAAAGCGGAGAGGAAACCAACAAACAAATAAATACCACAAGAAAGAAAGATAGAAAAAGAAAGAAAGAAAAATACAACAAAAAAATTTAAAAAAAACAAGCAAGCAACAAATAAATCAATGCAACAGAAAAATGAAGGAAAGAGAATACATTAAATAGAAAGAAAGAATGAATGAATGAATGAATGAATGAAAGAAAAACTCATGGGGACTAGAGTTAAGCTCCTCTGGTCTGAAGCATTCAGGTGTTCTTCTTTCACTTCCTCTCATTTTCACTCTCCTTCTCTCCTTTCCATCTTCATTCTTATCTTCTCCTCTCCTTTGTTGTTCTGCTTTTCTTCTCATCTCCCCTCCATCTTTACTCTCCTCCACTCTTCTCACACTTCTCATCTCATCCTCTCTCTTGTTCTCCTTTTTCATCTCTTCTCCACTCCTATCTTTTTCCTCTCCTTCTCTGTTTTTTCTCATCCTCTTCCTCTCTGTCTCTCCTCCTCCTCTCCTGCTGGATGGGTAGATCTGGGCAGTTATTCATTCCCCTCCATCACCTCTCTTCGCCCAGAGCAGGAGCTCAGCAGGCTCTAGTGGCTGGATGTTTAAGGGGAAAATCATTTCAGGAATCAGTTGATATATTTTGGCCTGTGTGTATATGAGGTGTGAGATTTGGCGGCAGGCTGAGTAAGTGACACGATCAGTATGTGGACGGAGTTTTATGTGCAGTTATGTAGCCTCGGCTCAGACATCCGGCCCCTGGAGAGAGCGCTGCGCTGCCCGTGGCCTGCATGTGGCTGTGTCTTGGCCTGAAGTACCGTCTACGGGGAAGAGAAGAAAAAAAACTGACATTGTTTTCCTAAGACCAGCTGTTATAAAACACGCTCTTTTTACACACGCTGTTTCTTTATATACGAGCTCGTCGCTACATGAGGGCTGTAAATATGATCACATCTTTCTTGGGTAATTTTACGGCAGTTTGTCTTTCGCTTGTCTGCCTATGAGGCTGATGATTTTAGAGCCTGAGGTGTCCAGCTGCGCAACCAGAGTCCAGGACAGTCTGCGTAAGGACACCTGATTTAGCTGTCCTGGAAACGAAGATAGAGAGACAGAGAGAGAGAGACAGAGAGATGGATAATTTAAAATACAGACAGACGGAGAGACAGAGCAAGAGAGATAGACAGACAGACAGACAGACAGACAGGCAGATAATTTCATATACAGACAGATAAACAGACAGACAGACCGAAAGACATGCAGTTTACCAGAGACAGTTTAACAGACAGACATTGTAACAAGCAGATGATTTACCAGACAGACAGTTTAACAGACAGTTTATCATATAGACAGTTTCACAGACAATTTAACAGACAGACGGACATACAGTTCAACAGACAGACAGAGAGACAG
>JAQMYJ010000018.1:19727657-19738738 GCA_030014305.1 Clarias laeviceps | reverse complement strand
ACGCAAACGAACCGAACCAAGGGACCAAACACGTTTGGTGCGCACCAAATGCTGTAGGTGTGAAAGCACCCTTAGTCGAATAAAACTTGATTAAACAAAAATAGGATAAGATTGAGTAAATATGATAAAAATGAACAGGGACATGAACAGGGACAGGGACTAAGACTAAAACTAAAATTGATAATAGCTGACAAAATGAACACTACTCTCCACTTAGTCGTCGGTCTGCCCCGTGGCCTTCTTCCAGACGAACGTGTCAAGATCACCTCCCTTGCCAGGCTTCCTAGTGGCATCCTTCCCAGATGCAAATTAATGATGCAAACATCTTTTGAAAGTGATGTTAGGTAAAGGAACTGTCTTCTTCCTTCTTCTTTTGGCTGTTCCCTTTCAGGGGCTGCCACAGCAAATCATCTGCCTCCATCCCACCCTATCCTCCGCATCTTCTTCTCTCACACCAACTAACGCCTTCCTCCTCTCCTTCTTCGACCAACAGTAACCCAATTTCCACCAGCACCCTGTAGGTCAACAGCACTGGTGGTGGTCATTGTTAACCCGGGCCACGGCCGATCCGTTATGGAAGTCCTATCAATGATTCGCATGATTGATTTGGCAAATGTTTTACGTTGGAAGCCCTTCCTGCCACAACCGTCTGCATTTATGCAGACTTGGGACTGGCACAAGAAGACACTGGAAGGATTTGTAAATATAAATATTCCTAATCATAGATCTAATAAGGTGCTGGGATCAAAATGTACTGTACAAGGGGGCGGAGTAAATGAATGAATGAATGAATGAATGAATGACTTCTTGTTGGAATCCACCACCTGCTGATTACTGTTAACTTAGTCAATCAATGATTATCAGGTTCACACAGAACCATCTATTCATCAGGTCATTAATTTATTCATGCATCAATCTTAACTTTCATCTTTTCCCATAAAACACATGCTATAAAGCAGAAACTGGACTGTAACACAGATTATGATATACATTACAGACATTTACTGTACATTTACACACTGGACCAGTTTAGCGTAACTGATGCTGATCCAACCACCAGCAGGTGTTTAAGAAGATGGTATGAAAGCAGAGAGTCTCTGGAAAAACCACACGCAGAAGGAAAAGATTGTAATTCTCAGCACCAGGAGCTGTAGCTCATGTTCGAACCAGGGATCCCGGAGCTCTGATGCTACAACATATTCCAAACCTGTCGTTACTCCATATAAAGCATTTCATTCAAACAAGAAGGATGATCTAAAGATCTAAATGATTTCAACAGAGTTCTTGGTGGGAAGGGTCTTTATTCTGGACCCGATCCAGCTCCCAGGTGCTTAAAACAGTGTGTGTGTCAGGAAGGAACGGACTAAGTAGAACAGCTTCTGATGAACTTAGCATGTCTATCTCCGTGGTGTCCCACTGTGCTTTAGATATCAATCTCAAATTCGTACACACTAATAGTTTCTTACTGAATCATCCAAAAATCTTTAGATTCTTGGAGGACTGATTGCAGGTATCAGGTCAGATCTGAGGAGATGCTTGAAACAGAAGATTATCTTTCAGCTGCGATTGCGATCGCTGGCTTCAAGAACGGCCCCAGGTTCGAGCCATATCGCGTTCCATCTGGCTACTGAGAGACAGCAACGAGGACATTTTGGTGCTTTAAGCTGCTAAAACCATTTTTCCACATGTGGCAGCTCTGTGTCGGGTTTCACGATAATGTCAGGTCTGGTGACGATCATGACCGCGCTGGGCTTGGCCAGCCTGGCTGCTGGAGCTCTGGGAGGAACTGCTCCTTCTCGATGACTTGTAGCCTTTTGACCCGCAATAAGAACAGCAGCGTCATATTTATCACTCGGACTGGTTTAACCCTTTCCTATTGCTGGGCTGGAATTCAACATCAACTTTGGAGAGTTTTTCACTTGCAGGTTTAACAACAGTGTCATTTTTCCATCTGAAAACATTTCCCGTCACTGAAGCTACAAGATGAAAGATTATGGGGTTTTGGAGTAAATTATGGAAGAACATTTTGAAACATGTGTTGCAAGTAATGATCCTATCCTCATTCTACACACGAAGAATGTACAGACACCATTCAGATTCAGTACAGTAGTATCTGCTTAGACAAACAGAAGACATAAGGTAATTATTAGAGGTGTAATTTGGATTGATGCTTTGATTTAAAAGGATTGAAAAAATAACCCTGAAGTGAGCATTATCCTAATATTATTGTAATTGATTATGGAAGAATTATTATCCTAAACGAGCATGTAAAAATAATTACAATTGTTAAACTAATGTTTACTGTATGGCCATCCATCATCTACAGTATACCGCTTATCCTGCGTAGAGCCGCTGGGACATGCAGCCTATGCCAGGGCACTACCCAGGGTACACCTACTGTAGGGCACTACTCAAAGGAAACAGGGTACACAATCAACTTTGTACCCTTTGTGCATGTCATGGACCAGAGTACCTGAAGGAAACACACCAAGCACAAATAGAACATGGAAACTCCACACAGACCCGGAGACGAGAGTCACACCCCCAGAACTAGAGGGGCGGGACAACAATGCTTAAAACAGTCCTTCTCTATGACATCGTCATCATCATCAAATCAAATTGTAGGCCTACTCCAGATTGTGATCAAAGTTGGTCACACATCAATCAAGACACAACTAAATCGTATTATATTGTAGCAGATGCAGCGGAAATTTAAATGATATCATTGCATTTCTGTATTCTGTATCGGAAAATGTCAGTTCTGTCGTCAAATATCGAACCGAGCGATCACACTTCATGTGCTTCATCTGTCTGTATTTATACATATTTACCACCGTGTCAAAGTGCTATAGAACTGTTGTGAGTATAACAAGGGGCGTTCAAGTCATACTAGGACTTGTGACTTTAAAGCAAATATCTAAATATCTAGATATGTAAGTGTCACACAGTGTGTCCTTTTTACTCACTGTGTCCTTACATACTTGAGTTTGGATCTCAAAAAGAAACAAAGAAAGCAGTAAAAAAACAAACCAAACTAATACAATGACACCGATTAAAGTCAGCGAGACCCCTAAAAAAAAATAAATCACTGCAATAATATTCTCATACTTTACTTTTACTGTATTTTTGAGATACTGAGAGATCATTAAAAAAAAATAAAAAAAAAACGGTTGGTTGGATAAGGGTTTTAAAAAAGGTTGTGCGTCCATAAACGACGATCTCGGCGGCGGTGCCTCGGAGCCGACTGCACTCGTTTGCATGAACATCCTGGAAAATTGACATCTAACTTGACGCTACAGTAATTTGTGGAAGAGACGCATCCGTCTGTGGGAACTGTACACACAATCATTCACCAGCACCACTTGCACATTACAGGAATTTGTAACTGTGTTAGAATAACTGTGTTCTGTTATTCTGCACAAACAAAAGTCCCTGTTTGACTTGAACACATTTATAAAACACAGTTACAGACAGCAGTTTGGTTGTCACAATTATCGAGTAATTCCTGTAACAAGAGCATGTAGTTTAGGGCTGGTATGTTAGCCGGTTGTCATGCTAATTGCTAAATCAGTGATTTTATTCTGTATTTTTAGCCAATGTTGCTCGCAAGGGTTTTTTTTGTGTGTTTTTTCCTTTTTCTTAAAAAAAAAAAACTCCCAACTTTAAAAGTATCTATGTATTTAAAATAGCTAATTGTCCTGTTCCCTGGTGCATTGCGCAATTTATCATTTTCTACCTAGGTGGGTTTTCATCCTCCATCCCTGTTAGTGATGAACAGGGTGATGATTTAGATTTTTTTTTACAAAAAAAAAAAAAACTCAGCCAATTACAGGGTCTCTAATAGACGTTTGCAAAGCACAATCTCGTTTTATTGCCTCCGGGAGGCACATTACAGTAAATCTGAGTTCACAGAGTTGAAAGAGCCAATGCAAATATTAAAAATCATGTCTCATTCGTTATACTGTAAAATAATTAGAACTTAATTAGAACTTGGGATTAGAACTTAAACACATTTAATATAATAACACTATTAAATGAAAAAAAGGTTATACGAGTATACTGTACCACTAAATCCTTATAATACTGTATGTGTGATGTCTTATGGTGTCATTAAATGATACTGTATCCCAGTGCACTGCTAGAAATATGTTAAAATGTTCTTTGCTAGATGATTATCAAAAAATCGGTAGGAAAATGGAGAGGGAGAAAATGGAAAATATACGTCTAAACTGGAAATAAAATGGATGGAGATTGTATTTCCCACTTGCCTTTTCCATTCTCACTTCGTTTCCAAACATAATTCTCAATTAGTCTTGTACATTCTTTTTCCATTTCCAAACACTTGTCCAACTGTCAATCAAATCCGTCTAGCTGCTTCCAAATCAACTCAACCAAAAGTGGAAAAAAAAAAAAAAAAAAAGCAAGATGAGACTCCATGCGTGACTCTTTGGCTGCTGGTTTTGATGCAGGAAAAAAAAAAAAAAATCTTAAGTTGACCAGACACTGATTGATGTCAATTACTACATGAGACCGAGATAGTTTGTCACATTAGCGTAAATACACTGACAATAATTTCTGGTCTGCTTCATGTTTTTTTCCATCACAAAACCCTTATTATGTTCTGAATCAGTGTTTGGGGTAACAAGAAAATTATCTGTCATCACCCAGTCAGTGAGGATGGCCAGGCCAAAGCAGGGCGATTAACAGTTTGGAAATAAAACAACAAAACGCAATTGCGAGTTGCAACATTTCCATACTTCTCTTTTCCATTTCCGAACTCTTGTTGTTGTTGTTCTTTTGTACTGTTGATCTCACAAAATCTTTAATTTTTGTATTTCTATTCATAAACTGAATGAAAGGCTAACATTAACTAATACTAGATAGATAATTTCTTTAAACTACGAGGGCATTCAATTCAAACCAGAACTTGTGATGAAATTTCTGGTGGAAAACAGATTGACATTTACAGAAGACATCAGGCACAGTACAGTCATGAGACTCTTAGATGCAGTAAAACATTCGAATGGTTCAAGCCTTTTAAAGAAGGACGTATGTCTGTAAATGACCATCCTGGCCGAGGTGTCTCACTCGGCTCGCCTGCAGTTGTTCCCGTGAATATTCAGCGAGTGGAATGTCTGATCCTTGAAAAATCAATGGATAACTTGTTGCCAACTTGTGGAAGAGACGAGTCCTGACACAGTGTACAGTCCTGACCTCGATCCAAGCTATTTCCACATGTTTGGGCCATTAAAGGAGTTCTTAGGATGCCAGCATTTTAAGTATGAATCAGACAGTCCGATCATGCGTCCGGCATACTGAGAAAACGTTCTACCTTATTGGTGTCCGAGCCCTAGTGAAGCACAGAGATGAGTGCATTAGTGTCGCAGGGGATTATATAGAAAAATATAAGGAGTTTGTATTCTCATAACTGTGTTCTGTTATATAGTCCTGGTTTGACTTGAAGACAAATGTTAGATCTTAGATGGACAGTAAAGCCCAAAAATGCTAAAGTATCTCAAATTGACATTTTTGACAGTTCTCTTATAGTATGTGGCATCATTTGCCTTAATCACCGACAAATATGGATTAACTGCGAACTGTCAAATCTACTTGGAATTCACAATGAACTGTGCCAAACTCATGACGAACTTAAATGAACTGCTTACAAAACCTTGCGATTTACCTACAGAATTCCTACAACTCCTCATGATTTGGCATGATTTACCAAGAACGGCTAACTACAATTTATCTGTCCCTACATCCTGTGAGCTCAACTGTTAAGAACGACGCACATACAGGCAAATGTTACTCAAGTAAAAGTAGAAGTCCTCCATTTACATGTGTACTTGAGTAAAAGTACGAAAATACTCAACTTCAAATTTACTTAAGTACTTAAAGTGCAGGGCTTGTATTAGCTCACAGTAGCCTTTTTCATCATAAAAATCTCATGCAACACTGTGCAGAAATGTAGTTAAATAAAGGTACAGATATTTGCTGGAGTGAAAGTAAAAAGTAGCCTATAATAAAACTACTGAAGTAAACTACAGATATGTGAAGTATGTACTTATTCAGTACAGTAACAAAGTTAATGGTGGTGGTGGGGGGGGGGGGGGGTTAAGGGTGCTGAAGCCTTTCCCAGAAGACTTAAGGCACGAGGTGGGTTACACCCTGGACAGGTTGCCAATCTATCACAGGGCACACACACACACACACACACACCCTCATTCACACACTGAGGGCAATTTGGGACTCCATGTCTTTGGACTGTGGAAGGTAACTGGGGTATGTTGTTGTTGTTGTTTTTTCAGTTTTGTATCTCATTTATTTTTTTGTATGTCTCCTGACCCACGACAAGCCATACTGAACTTCCTCACAATTTCAAAGATCTCAAGATCATACCAGTTCAGCATCACGTTTGGAAACGTGGGAAATGCAAAGCGTTTTATTGCTTCGTTTCACACATCCAAGGTTCATGAATTCACAGGGTTAAAGTTCACCTGGATAAACTGTGGGAAGTGAAACAAAAGGAAAAAACTGTTATTTGCGTTTGCCTGTTCGCCAAGCAATTTGCATTTTGCTTTAAACGTTTAGGACTCGATTTAAAATAAAAGAGGCAACTGTTACAGATTTCCTGCTCACATTAGCATCAGTCGCACCTAATACACTGAAGGCATGTCATCTTCGTGTAGCTCCACAGAACAAAAAGCAGTGTATTAATCCATTCCTTATTTGGTAGGATTCTTGTAGCTCGAAAGGTGCTTTGGGGAGAAAATCCATCTTTAGCGAATGTGCTTTTCCTGGAGGCAGCACAAATACGCTCGGTGTTCAGGAAGCATGATTATTCGTACTAAGCTAGCCATAGTGCTCTGCATCGTAGCCAACTGAAACATCACCGAACCTCAGGACTCAGGTTTTCTCTTCCTCAACGACTCAAAGGACAGAGAAATACATTTCTACCTTAGAAGACATTGGCAGAGGTTCCCATACAGGAGCTTAACCAATGACAGCTTCATTCATTCAGTGGTTTAACGATACGGTGCTACTTGGATCATTTGTTGTTCTCATGATTTTTTTTTTGTTCTCCACATTTAAATGTGGGCAGTGAATAAAGGTCTGTTTCCGGGAGGGAGAGTGTTTCGCAGGATCTCATGTACTTCATCAGAATGCATCGGGTGTCTTTTTATGTGAAGGTTTTGGCTCATTCAGTGAAAAAAAAAAAATCAAGAATTTGTTCTTTTTTCAGGACCTTCTCTCAGTGCATGATACCGTAGCCCAGAAAGATTACGAACCCAAGCTTCCATCGCTGACAGTTGAGGCTGATGAAGATGAAGAAGACACAGTCAGGATAATTCAGCTCATGTAAAGCAAAGAACCTTTGGTTAGTCCCTCTGGAGCACTGAAATATTTTCCTACCTCGATGTATTAAGAAGAAGGAATGCACAACTTCTCCATGTCAGATAATAATCATCAGGTAACCACGGTAACCTCTTCTGATATCTGGGATTCTGAAAGCCCTGATTGCTTCAGACGAGCCAGAACTGAAGCCACTTGCACCTCAGTTAATTATTTATGACTACAGACAAATTACACCACCTGCTTCAATACTGTTAGATTTAGAAAAGATCTTCAAATATGCAGCCTTAACCCAGTTACCCGAGAATGTTATTAATGACCAGTTATTAATCAACAGACATAATTTAAAAACATTTTCATATAAAAAAAATAAAAAAAAAGTTTCTCACTTCCAGAGTCTTCCATATCGTCAGAACATCAGAACGTAGGAACTGTAATCCTTTTTCTAGGTCCAATTAAGCATTTAGGGTTAAGACTTTAGAAAGTTTTCATTTGTAAATCTTTTAAAAGTTTGAAATACAGAGCAAAAGTCTGTGTAGTGGTTATCACTGTCGCTTCCACCTCCAGGGTCAGGGTTCGATTCCCGTCTCTGTGTGCATGGAGTTTCCCATGTTCTCCCCGTGCTTGGTGGGTTTCCTCCAGGTACTCCGGTTTCCTCCCACAGTCCAAAGATATGCTGGTTAGGCTAATTGGCGTTCCCAAATTGCCTGTAGTGTGTGAATGAGCGTGTGTATGTGTGTGTGTGTCAAACTGGGACTTTTGATTATGCAGAGTACAACTCTCTTTCTTTCTCTATTTAATCCCCTGCTACACGTATCCCAGTCTTTCACTAGTGCTTGGACACCATCAAGGTAGAAAGTCTTCTCAGTACACCGGAGCCATGATCAGACTGCCTGCTTCACGTCTGAAACCCTGGCCTCCCAGGAACTCCTTTAATGGCCCAAACATGTGGAAATGTCTCTGAATGAGGTCAGGACTGTACGTGGGATGTGGCAATAACATCCAGCTGAGTTCCAGTAATGTGCGAGTGGTGTTGGTGAATGATTGTGTGTACAGTTCACACAGACAGATGCGTCTCTTGCGCAAGTTGGTAACAAGTTAACTGTCGATTTTTTTTCAAGGATCAGATTTTCCACTCGCTGGATGTTCACAGGAACGACGTACTGTGTTTAAAGTCTTCATTCAGTAGAAATTTCACCACAAGTCCTGGATTGACCCGAACGCCCCTAAAACAACCGACAGGTAAAAAATTATATTTCAGTATCTTAAAAATAATGAAATGACAACAGTATTATTGTGATTTAATATTTTTAAGAGGTTTCACTGTCTTGGTGTCGTTGTCTTTCTGAGATCCAAACTCAAGTATGTAAAAAGTAAAAATGACACATTAAAAGATATTTCAGTATTCAGATATTTCCTTTAAATCCATTTTACACCTAAAGTTCCTTTTGGGTTTGTTAGACAATATGAGCAAAGCATGTAAAATTTTTGGGAAAAAGTTTTTTTTTTACCGTTATGAATATCAGAAAAAATTATTATAATAAAGAATTACACTATATATCACTTGTTAAGTTAAACAATATAAACATGCTGTCCTTGCCACTAATATACAGTAATTTATATCTGTATACATTTGCATGCAGGTTGTTCTTTGATTTAGTATTGTTTTAAACCCTCACTTATCAGTTTTCTATCCAAACTCTGACTTTCACTCTGTTTCAGATTTCTGTGTGGGAATTATTTTTAATCAAAGCTGAAATAAATGTGGTTAAAATCAGAAGCGCATTGCTATTGAGGAGACACCGTGAGGGATATTTTAAATCACAATATTTTGAAGCCTCACAGATTGAGGCTAGAATAACAGGGACGCTCTGCCGCAGAACCTCAACAATTACAATTTTCCATCTCCCAGAAGAATCACCCGTGACCACATTTGTGTTTTCTTAAACCTAAAAACACCACCTGTTCTTGGATCTGTCTTTCCTGGACGTAGTGCATAGCGCACAACCCGAAAAGGGTTGCAAGGAAAAAAAGCACAAGGAAATCCATCACGACCCGGTTTCCTACTGACCCACGATCATTCCGATCATGAAGCGGGACTAATGAAATGCTCAACTTTTTAAATATTGTGACTTCATCTTCCTCCTAACATCTGGCGTGTAGCGTCCGGCTTGGAGAGCTTGTCATTTATGAATGGAGCTTTATGAATTCCAGAGGCAGAACGACCTTTATTGCTGCCACGACTGTGATTAGAATAAAGGAAGGAAGATTCAAGGGCTTGAGTTTACTCATCGGAGAATTCAACTTACACGTAGTAAGTCACGGAGAAGTGAAATCAAACTGCTGCCGACGTGTGAGCAGCGCCGAATTTTCATCAAGGGGAACAGCGGAGGGCCTTCTTTTTTTATTTTTGAGGTCATTTCAGTGTCAAGTCGAGGAGACCGATTTGATCGAAAAAACAGACAGAACAGTGCGGTCTCACACTGTACCGTATCATAATGTACATTGAATTTCTTCACTTACATGTTAACTATTGGTCCTGAACAAATCCCTAGTGATGACTACCTTGACTGTCCTTTCCCCCCCTGTGAAGCTGTTAAATGTCTAAAATATAACCTAGAAGTAGTCCTCTGTCATTCATGCACTAACAATTCAGTAATCCGATACTAAGGAGTAAGGCTTTGGTTCTCACCAGCAGCTTTTCCGTGCCCCTCGGGTCTCTATGAACTGCCAGGAATGATTAGGTGTTTTTAAAAAGCCGTAGTAGGACTGTAGAGCGGATCGGAACTGCGAGTACATATGGAGTCCATCAACCCGGCGCAGGCCTACGCCCGCTCCTCTTACTGATGATGAGTAATTGAGCAGCCGTGGGCTAAAAATGGGCCCTGCTTTTGTTCAAAATTTAAGCGTGGCTTTTCAGTGAAGCTTGATCTGGTACCGGAGGTGCCTATTTTCTACACACTACTGAAACTTGGAGGTAAACACTGAATCCTCCAGAGTCTGCCTGGTTTGTATGAGATGGTATAAGAAGGGAGGAGGTGATGTGCTCCTTGTAATGGAACTCGTGCCTGTGTGATCTTTAGAATTATTATCATCCTAAGTATTTGTCTTTCTGACAAATTTTTTTATCATGCACGGTGGTGTGGTCCCAAATTGCCCGTAGTGTGCGAATGAGTGTCTGAGTGTGTGTATGTGTGTGTTCCCTGCAATGGATTGGCACCCTGTCCAGGGTCTACCCTGCCTCGTGCTCTACTGTAAGTCTCCTGGGATAGGCTCCACGTCCCCGCGACCCTGAATACAGGATGAAGTGGTGTAGACGATGAGTGAGTGTTGATCATCTTGGGTTTTTATCATCCTGAGTATTTATTTTCCTAAGTATTGATTGTACTGAATATTTATTATCCTTAGTGTTGTCCTGAGTATTTATTGTTTTGAATATTTATTGTCCTGAAAATGTATTGTCCCTAGTGTTTATCATCCTGAGTATTTATCATTTTGAGTATTTACCATCCAGCATATTTATCATCCTGAGTATTTACCATCCTGAGTATTTATCATTTTGAGTATTTATCATCCTGAGTATTTATAATTTTGAGTATTTACCATCCAGCATATTTATCATTTTGAGTATTTATCATTTTGAGTATTTACCATTTTGAGTATTTACCATCCAGCATATTTATCATTTTGAGTATTTATCATCCTGAGTATTTATCATTTTGAGTATT
>JAQMYJ010000018.1:19716506-19727557 GCA_030014305.1 Clarias laeviceps | reverse complement strand
GAGTATTTACCATCCAGCATATTTATCATCCTGAGTATTTATCATTTTGAGTATTTACCATCCAGCATATTTATCATTTTGAGTATTTATCATCCTGAGTATTTATCATTTTGAGTATTTACCATCCAGCATATTTATCATCCTTAGTATTTATTGTCCTGAGAATTTATTGTCTTGAGTAACTCCTTAAAAATTGGTCATACAGTGAGTATTTATTGTGCAGAGTACTTATTATGTTTTACGCTTAATATGTTTTACACTCATACTCATTATCCTGAGTGTTTATTGTTTTGAGTATTTTTTATCCTGAGTATAAGTTGTCCCTAGTGCTTATCATTTTAAGTATTATTTATTATCCTGCGTATTTAACATCCTGAGAATTTATCATCTTAACTATTTATGGTCCTAAGTGTTTTTCATATTAAGAAATTTTTGTCTTACATATTTGAGCTAAATATTTATTATTAATTTTTTTTCCTGTCCCGAATATTTACTTTCCTGAGTATTGATTGTCCTGTGTATTTAATGTTTGTGTTTATTGTTCTGCATATTTTTATATATTTTCCACTAGTTGTGTATTTGCATGTATGTAACCCCATGTGCCCTGCTGTTGTGTTGTATTGTATATCACACCATGGTTCCAGCCGTTTGGTGCTCAATGGGGCTATGCAGTTACGGAACATGTTACCTCTAGAGGCCTTTTTCACTCCGAAAGCCCGTTTTTGTCACCACAATTTGGACAAGCGTTTATTTTCAGAGCTCATCTAGCTGTTGACATGTGTGTGAGGGCTTAACCTAAACACTTGTGGTTTAGGAGGCCATGTTCGTAATGGTGGCATGTTGGCAGCGCTGGCAGGGGAAGTACACAAAGTACATGTTTTATTACACAGACGCACTGCGAAGAGACTCGTTGTTAAGGAGGTGTGAGCTGAAGTGGAGTGAGCTCATGCTAATGGATGTAGAATTTATTTAACTTTCTGTTTTATTAATCAAGCCCCAGGAAAAAAGAAGAAAGCTGTGTGATTCATCATGCACTAATTTCATCTTAATGTGGCTTAAAAGACACACATCAAATATTTTACGTCTTATGTCAACAAGTTGAAGTACTCAAACAACAGATTTCTTGTATGTACTCAAGCCTCCGAGAGCAGTAATTCCTTCATTAGTTTCTCTCTGTGCTTTGGTTTAACTTTTCACCGCATTAAAGTGTTTGGCTTTCTGGACTTACTGTAAATGATTTTGAAGCAAATGCAGTCTTTGTTTCAAACCAAATGTTTTCAAATTCACTCTTTCAGAACCTTTGTGACAATATAAACTTTTAATTCATAATATCTTGTACATTATGACAGATATTAATAATCTAAAGTACATACTGTACAACACTGATTTTTTTTTTTTGGTAGATTCTTGTATCAGTGTATTTAAATTAAGGGCAGAATTGAACAAAAATAAATAATAGTTTAAAAGAATGGTATGTTTGGTTTATACGAATTAAACAGAATTGAGTATGTTACAAACTCAATATATAAAAGCTACACAAGTACATGAAATCTAGGAAATCTAGGAAAGTAGGAAAAATGAAATCTAACAAGTAGGAAAAATTATAAAATCTGTATAAAATTTTACACATTTTAGGCTTTAAATTGTTTGTTTATTGGTTTGATTATTCATTCATTCATTCATTCAATCCATAATCAATCATATTTTTTATGAATAACATTCCTTATAAATTTAAGGCTTGAAATTTAATCTATAAACAGGTTTATTCGTCCCATATTTTACCATGGGACGAATGAACATATTTAAACACATCTGATGATGTGAAATATTAGCTAAACATCATTTTAACTAAGATATCTTCTATATAACTTCTGAATTATCTAAAATATTGAGGTGATGCTATATAGTTAAAATTTCATCGATTTCTGCCACAAAACCTTGTCAGAGATAATTTTTCTCACAGGAATTTCAATTCACAAATCCAAAAAAATCATCTAAACAGAAATTGTGGAAGCTATTTCCACATTCTATAAAAATTGCATTGAATTGCACAGAACTTTAAATGTTTTAAAGTTATATCCAGATGAGCTTCTTGCTGTTATTGCCATATTATATACAGTATTCGTAAGACCACCATCCAGGAGCAAGTAAAGCATATTGTTGAATGTCATAATCTGAACATTTAAAATAACAGCAAAAAAATAAATAAAAATCCAGAACCTCCTAGCAATGTTTTTGATATAACTTTATACAGGAGATGGTTCTTGTTAAGTTTAATCTGTTCTGTTTTTTCAACACATTTCTTCATATTAAATTAAATTAAATTAAATTAAATGATGCGGATCAAATTAAAGAAATGGGAACAAATGTTTTACTGCGACAGGCTGCAAAGTGCCTAAAGATACACATTTAAAATCGGTTGTTTATGTAACAACCTCAGCAGCAACTTCATTTCCCCTCTCGTCTGTAAGACCCACTCAGCATTCAGCATCACCAGTATATTAATCACCGGCCTGATCATCTGTCATCATCTGCACCTGTTTCTCACTGGTTCATGAATTAAGTTAGACTTTTTCTATGATTGAACGAAACAACATTCACCTAAAATGAGAAAGTTGTCTCTATGGAAACGAAATATGCCACTCTAGGTCTTTTTGTTGTGCTGTTATTAAATATCTAAGCACATTCTGTATTCCAGGGAGCCACTATTAAATGGGACGCTTCGACTGGTGCCATTGCCGTAGCTCGTGTTATGAGAGGAGGGGCTGCAGACAGAAGCGGTGAGCAGGGCTTCCCAGTGTTTTTTTGTAGGGAACATGTGTTCATGATCAATCACAACGTTATAATGCATAAATTAACAAACTTTTATCACTTCAGGATATTATGGGTAACTTCATCATCCTTACTTACTGTTGGCTGATTTGTAAAAAGATGTAACAGTGCTTGATGAAACAACTAAATGAAAAACATGCCAGTAGTGCGGTCAGTCTTGGACGCTCCTTCACCTTGATGTCAGCCTGTGCCCGTCTTATCCGTGAAGGTGATGAGCTCAGGAAGGTCAACGGAGTTTCGATGCAAGACAAGACCCCTGAGGAAATCATCCCCATACTGGTACATGGCTTAATATTCCACTGTACGTACAGTATGTTTCTGCTTGCTCCTTTGACCCACATCTCTGTTTTCTATTTATGTTCCTGTGGGATTTGCTGCGTTTTGTAAGCTTTTATTGGAACAGGATCTCCCTTTCACATCTTGCAGGCACAGTCAGACGGGGCCGTAACCTTCAAAGTGATCCCAGGCACCGAAGACGATCTGGAAGCTGATGACACAGAGGTAATATACATCCCGCTGTCAGAATCCTAGCAGTCACAAGACGCGGCTTCCTACGATTCAATTTGCAACAGGAAATAATCAGAACCAAATGGTTTGGGGGAATTCGTGTAATTTAAAAGAGTTCTCTGTGGGTTTTTCTAGGTCTGTTTGACTACCGTCCCGAAGAGGAGCCCAATATTCTATGTAAAGATGCAGGGTTGGAGTTCTGGAGGGGGGACGTGCTGCAGATTGTGAGCCAGGAAGACGATACTTTGTGGCAGGCGAAACGGATCGTTGATCCCAGCCTTCGAGCTGGACTAATCCCATCTAGGCAGCTTCAGCAGAGGTAGTAACATAAAGTCGCTACTCTCGTTTAATCAATCTGTTTTATTGATACATCATTATCCTGGTCAGCATTGCTCTGGGTCCAGAGTCTATCCCTGAAAAGCTAAGACAAGATTCACAAAGTCATTCACATCTAGAGCTAATTTAGAGGATAGAGTCCACCTGCAACGGTTTTGGGAACTTGGAGAGAACGTGAAGCATATGCAAGACTTCACACAGAAAGTAACCCAAGCTCAGGGTCAAACGTAGCGATGCAAGGCAGCATCACTACCCGCTACGCGGCTAAATATACTATACGTGCTAGCAAACATGGCTATACATTGTAATACTTATTTTAAATATAGCTAGCTTGCTATGAAACAAGGCCATTGAATTTACTGTTAGAGGGCTTACTATAGCAAACGTGGCTACTATTTTTGGTCATACAGTGTAATTATTATACTGAGTCTGCGTATTAGTAAAAATAGCTGCCGGTTTTAATGTTAGCAGGCTTATAAGTAAGCATAGCTATTTGTTTTAATGTTAGCTGGCATTAGTAAGAATAGCTACTGGATTTAATGTTAGCTGGCTTATTAGTAAGCATAGCTATTGGTTTTAATGATAGTTCTTTATTAGCAAGCATAGAAACAGTTTTTCTTTATGTTAGCTGGCTTATTAGCAAGTATGGATGCTGGTTTTAATGTTAGCTGGCCTATTGGCTAGAATAGCTACTGGTTTTAATGTTAGCTGTTTTATTAGCAAAAACGGATACTGATTTTAATGTTAGTTGCTTCTTACCAAGAATAGCTTACCAAGTAGCTTAAGAGCAAACATGGCTACTAGCTTTGGTCATACATGTCATTATTGAAGTTACCTGGCTTATTAGTAAGTTTTAATGTTAGCTGGCTTATTAGCAAGCGCTTCATTAGGAATTTGGTTTCTTTTCTTAATCCTAGTTTAATTTTTATGTTAAAGTTAGTTTAAACATGCAGTAATGTACAGTTGTCTGGTTTATTAGTGAAGTTGACTACTGGTTTTAAACATGGCTATAGTGTCAGAGTAAGCTAGCTGTTTCAAGTTTCAGGTTTGAACTAGCTTACAAAGTAACTATGGCTATTCATTTTATTGTTAGCTGGCTTATAAACGAATTTGACTACTTGTTTAATATAAACTGGCTTATCAGCAAACATGGCTCCTGATTTGAATCATACTAGGTAATTTGTGTTTTTAAGGTAGCTGGCTTGACAGCAAATATGGCTAGTGGTAATTGTTTTTTTAATTGACTTGGGTAGCTAATAGTAGCTAATATTAGCTTACAATGTTAGCCAGATTTCAGTGTAGCTACAGGGTAAATGCTATCTGGCTTGATAACAAACATGGCTTTAAGTATTCATGTTTAAAGTTAGCTGGCTTACTGCAAACTGATTTTAATCTTTGCTAAAGTTTTAAAGTAATCTTTAATGTACCTGGCTTGCTACCAGTCATGTCTGGCCACTGTTTTAATGTTTCCTGGCTTAACTAGTGCTTTTAATCACACATTGATAATAATAACCTGATTTATATCTAGATAATTATTTTAATGAGATTTATTGAAATACTTGCTAGTCCTGGAAAATGTGTACTCTGAATCGCTGATACTGTGTCAAGTGTTAGATAAGGAAAGTACAGTGCTCCAGGTCTTGAGAACCTGATCTTAACCTGATCTCAATCCCTGCTCCTCTCATCACCAGATGAGACACGGTCAGAGGATGAACACAGGCACGAATCCTCATGCAAAAAGACAACTGAACGTCTCATGAGACCCACAAATGCATCTTCATCCTCATCTTCAGAGCTCCATTTATTATATCCAGACAGGCCTGGAGTGGCCAACAACGATGGGAATTCCTCAGGTTGGAATTTTTCTCTGGTTCACTATTCGTGCGGCCGTCCATCCAAACTCTAGCCATCAAACAAAGTAACGGCACGGGCGCCGAAGCACTCTGGACACACTCCTTTCTGAGTGGATGGAAAATCAGGCAGCACTCAGAAGATGATGATGTGCATCACAGATCTTACTCAGAGCAGCAGCGACTTGGCAAAGAACATCTCGCTCTGTAAGCAGCAGAATTTCGCCTGTGAATCGGCGCCTTTGTGTTTAAGCTCTGGGTGAACAAAGTGCAGAATGTGTTTTGCAGACTGACGTGGTCATGTAGCTGGCTGTGAACATGATGTTTTCCTATAATCTCTTTCTCCTCAGGAGAGTGGCTTTACAGAGGCCAGAGGTGCTGTTTATGACGTCAAGAGCGCTGAAGATGTAGAACGCCGGTAAGCTCAGTCTGTAATAATGACCACACAGAGACAGGGATTGATGATAACTCTGATTACTGATAATATGGAGCAAAAAATTCCACCAACTATAATGACTTTAACAGCAGATAAATAGTACATGCTTTAAAGAGACTTCAGTATAAAACACAGGTTCTTGGCTTGTTTTTACACATGCTGTAAATGTTGTAATGTCTTATCAGTTTGACGATTATATGGTTTTTATGATTTCATATAACCAAAACAAATTATTAATGTGTCAACAAATGAAAATTAAAGGGATGTGCATTCATATAGGTCTTGGTCATTATAAATTTTCTTGCTCTGCACACCGATCGTGACGTTTGTCCCCTAGAACACAAAAACAATACAAGTAATCAGGGCCAAATTCAGCTGAGATTCATATGGAGCTTCCACAGTCCACTGAGTTGAATCGAGTTTTTATCTACCAAAGTTAATGTGTATTTAGTACAAATGTAACTCTTTTCTTTTCCTAGAACTTGCCATATGGTTAACTGGAACTATACAGCTAGTTTTGTATACAGTAACTTTAAAAGATACCAACTCGAATTAACTCAAAGGGACTGCAAAAGCTTGTTTGCATGATACGACATTTGTAGAACTTGGCCCAGATTACTTACTGCACAAATTTCACGGTTGGTGTGAAAAGTTCACTATGAACAAGACCTATAGTAATGTATTCGTAGGCACCTCAATTTTGATTTAAGAGAGACTTGAAAAAAATCCAAATTATCCCTTCAAGGGCAGAGTAAAATATGTAAGTTAAAGAAATACAAAAATAAATAGTGTTTAAAAATTGGAAAAGAATTACATGTTTAGGTTAATCTAATTAAACAGCATTAAGTTCTTAATTTACTTAATTTATTTTAGTAAAATAGACATAATATCAATAATTGTTAACTCTAGATTACAAAGTTTAAAAATGAAGATGAGAAATGAACTAAATTACCTAAATGTTAAACTTTTCTTGTTGCAATTTTTGAAGTGATCAGTTTTTCATATCCTATACAAAAATGAAATAAATATTAATTTAATTAAATTTAGCTCGATCTCACATACACACAATACAACATGAGGCAAATCATAAATAATAATATTAATAATAAATGCTGACACATTGGGTATTTCTTCTTGTTTTCTTTTGATTAGCTTGTCATCTCATTGCTGCTTAACATTCAAACCACTTGCTGCCTTTTCTTCATCTTTTCTGTATTAAATATAAATCTACCTCCTATTTTCAGAGCGTTTTTTTGGTTGCGGTTGGTGAGATCAGAGCGGAGATACAATATGGGCTGAGAGACGAACACGTGTGTGTGATTGTGTGTAAGCCAGGCCTCTCGTGATTCGACGAATAACCCCCGCAGAATCAGAGGAAGTGCTGTAAATCCCAGCAGCTCTGCTGGACACATTAAGTGTTTTACTGCGTGTGAACGACGCATCTCTGCCGAGAGCTAAGAAAGATGTGCACTCGAAGGCCGTGAGGATTAGGGTTACATCGCCAGCGGCCTCCCCGATCGCGGCAGTCTGAGCCCGTCGTTTACACAAAAAGACTTCTGCATGGACTCACTTAAGAGGCGTTTAGAGTGATTGAATTCCCAAGCCGCAGCAGTGTTTCGGTAATGGCTGACAGATGGGTTGTCTCTGTGTTAGGGCTTATACATATAAATATACATTAACACACACCGTCTCTCCTTGTTATCGTGTCTCATTCCATCTCAGCTTCTCTTCTCTCTAATCTGTCTCTGATTAAAATACAGAATCGTAAAATCCTCGATTCTGATTGGTCCGTACCAGCAGCTCAAGTCACAGATTTAGCTTTATATAGTCAAATCAAATAATATGTCATTTATGATCATTATAAATAGGAAAAAATATTATTTGATATTAATAATAATTCAAAATAATGCTTGAGATGACGACGTATTTAATAATGTAAGTTTTTCTCCAAATGAAAGTTTTCGGAATGGAGAAGTTTATGCTTTGTATCTCAGTAACATAAAAAACTGTATTAATACAATACTGTATTATATAATCACTTTAAAAGATGAAGGATAAACTGTTTAAAGCTGCTGAGAGCTTGTTACATTTACAGTTTTAAAAACATTCAGGAAACATTAACAGAAAACTTAAATAAATAACAATGTGGATGATAAACTGCTGTGGTGTATAAAAAAAAGTGATAGGAAATTATTCAACGTCAGGGCTGTAAAAGAAACATTACATCAGCAGTGATTATTGTCCTTTACCTGCAAAATGTTTTGTACTTTTTACATAATAATCAGAATGTGCACTTTAATTCATTTGTCTAATTTGAATGCTGGGATATACGAGGGACGTTCGAGTCAAACCGGGACTTGTGATGAAATTTCTGGTAAAACTGAATGTAATTTACAGAAGACTGCAATCACAGTACAGTGATGAGACTCATAGTCGCAGTAAAACATTTGAATGGTGCAGTCGTTTTAAAGAAACCTGTATGTCTGTGAATGACGATCCCATCCGAGGTGGCTCAGAGCCCAATGCAGTCGTTCTTGAGAACATGCAGTGAAAAACTGATACTTGAACATCAACGAAAAACTTGAGACGCATCTGTCTGTGTGAACTGTGCACACAATCATTCACCAGCATTACTTGCACAACACAGGAACTCTGGGAAAGCTGAGTGTTATTGACATATCCAACGTACAGTCCTGACCTCGATCAAGACATTTTCACATGTTTGGGCCATTAAAGGAGTTCCTGGGAGGCCAGCGTTTCAGACGTGGTGCAGGCAGTCAGATCACGGCTCCGGCGTACTGAGAAGACTTTCTACCTTGATGGAGTTCAAGCACCGGTGAAACACTGGGATAAGTGCATTAGTGTAGCAGGGGATTATATGGAGAAATAAAGGGAAATAAATAAAATATGTTTGTTATTCCGCACAATCAAAAGTCCCGCTTTGACTTACACGTATATGAGCTCACAGAGAAGCTTTGCTTCAGCGTATACACATCTAAAACACACCAAAAGAGCTTTTTCCCCCAGTTCCCACGAGTGTATTCTTGTTTATCGATTCTATCTGTCACAGAAATAAAAAGGAAGCAGCCACCTCATCAATCAGTCCGGACCGTGTAATCATTCTGCCAGTGATGGCATTTCGAGGTCCTATATTTGGGATGTGACAGAGAGCAAACACACGCATAACACAACGAAAACATAGCCAAACACCTCTCAACAAGGCTGCTCTGTCATTTCCCGACCCTCTTGGATGTAAACATGGTAATGACAGATGGCCTCGTGAGGGATGCACGCTTTAAAGCAAAGAGAGAGAGAGAGGGAGAGAGGGAGAGAGGGATTATTTTAGACAAGGAAGAACATGGTTTTATGTCACGGAAGGAGAAGGCTTACTGGAAGGCCAGAGCTCGTGGTGTGTGGGCTTGCTCAGGGAGCGAGCAGTCGACATTCGAACCCGTGCTACTATAATGAAGTGGCTACGGTGGCTTGTTGGAAATAACCGGTTTGCTCCGAGTCACCTCGACTCATCTTACTTCACCTGGCGTTCATGAAAGCACGCTGTGGTTAAAGTGGACAGATTCAGTTCCAACATCTGGGATCTATGTGACCTTGTATTCTGACCCATGTCTATGTTTGTATGTATGTTTGAGTCTGTGTGTGTGTGTGATATGAAATCGTGACCTGGAATTACTTGTTAAGATGAGCTCATCAAAATATTCCAGATGAAACAGATGTTCTACCACATCTTTGTTGGTTTCACAAACCTTGATTAATTTCCTGTAACAGTAGCTCTGACAGTAGTCTCAGCTCCATGAATATAAATTTGCTCATTCCAATCTGTTATTGTTTCTAAAAAAAAAAAAAAAAAAAAAAAAAAAGCACGAATTATTAAAAAAAAAAAATTGTAAAAAAAAAAAAAAAAAATTTTTAAAATGGTGAAGTTTTGTGTAAGGAAATGTTTAGTAACTGTTATGGAAGGATTCTCCACTGTGAGCGCTTTGTTTTGTAATAGTTAATGATTTTTTTTTTTGTAATAACCTACATTTATTTATTATTATTATTACTATTATTATTTATTGCTTTATAATATTAAAGGTAGTTATAAAGGCTAAAAAATTGTGATTTATCATGTCTTAATACATAAAAAAATGTAATTGTTACAATATTGCAGTTGTATACACTAAAATGATGAAAATAATCCAATAATCTAATCTATAAAGGGTACCTATTGTGCAAAATTCACTCTTAGTCATGTTTAGACGATCAGCTGGGTCTCCAGTCTGCGTGAACATAAGAAAAAAAAAAAACTTTCCAGCTCTTTTCATATTGGCCAAAGCTTACGCAAGCAAATCAGATTTTTCTCCCTATTGTGACCTCATAAAGCAAGAGCCTATCTTGGTCCCTCAGCTCAGCCCAGCTCTACTCATGATTTTTAAGAGCTACAATAAACAAGGTTAACTTTTATACTGTTAAATATTAATGATGTCAATCATGATTGTGAATTAGTGCTCTTGCATACGTATTTTTTTGTACCCTTGTGTTGTTCAGCTGGGATATTAACAGACAAGTCTTTTGTTAATTTATTTAAAAAGGAGACAAAAGTAAATGTTTAATGTTTTAATAAATTGTTAAATAATGTCAATCAAGATTTAAAAAAAAATTGTTATTGCATTCAATAAAATTGCTAAACAGTGTTCAATATTTAGTATAAAGTCCTTTATTCTTCAAAACTTTGCTGGATCCAGCTGGGCATAGAATCAGAAAATCGTCTGCAGCACTTTGGTGTCACTCGCTCAATCCACAGCTGCGTAGTTAATTACTTCTGAAGATCATGTACAGAAATTTGCCACAGAAGTCCGCAGTTCAGTTCACATGGCATTTTTGTGCAGATGTGGACACCAAGTCCTGCCACATATTTGTTTCATCCATTAACTAAACCAGCTGATTCCAATTAGCACGACTCTTCAGCCAAATAGTGTCGAGCTAATTAGAGACTAATCAGTTGTACAGTTATGTAGTAATAATACATTTGGCCACCACTGTATAATATGTGACCTTTAATATATATATATATATATATATATATATATATA
>JAQMYJ010000018.1:19674389-19702291 GCA_030014305.1 Clarias laeviceps | reverse complement strand
AGATCTGTAAAGTTATTTGGATTTTTACAACATTATTGTTGAAATACACAGTCCTGAAAAAGGGACGTTTCTTTTTATATAAAGTTTATCCTCTTAAGGGGCTGGGCCTGGTCGGGGGCTGGGGGGGCCTGGAGCCTATCCCAGGAGACTTTGGGCACAAGACAGGTAACACCCTGGACAGGGTGCAAAACTATAACAGGGCACATTCTCACACACACACTACAGGCAATTTGGGAACACCAACTAGCCTAATCTGCATGTCTTTGGACTGTGGGAGGAAACCAGAGAACCAAACTGCACACAAGACCCTGAGGAGGGAATCGAACCCTCGACGTGCCAGGCAACAGTGCTGCCTCCTCCCCAAACGATTTATTTTTAGCAGTAGTAGGAGTAGTGTTACAGTAAAGTGACAGATCCTGACAGAAAGGGTTTTATAAAGAATAACAAACTCAAAACAATCCACAATGGGGTGAGATACATAATCCTTAAATGGATTAGTTTCCTTTAACTGCACTGCCTGGAGTCTGTTATTTTCACAACACAATAATTTGCCAACAATAGCAATGTTTCATTCATTTGTTAAAGAATGACACATTGCATCCAACTTAATCTCATGGAACATCAGTAGAATGAAGTGCGTTCCTGTTGAAGAACATGTACACAGACCTGAGGCAGGAATCAAACCTTCAACCCTGGAGTTGCAAAGCCACAGTGCTAACCACTATATCACTATGCCACCACTGAAATGTCCCGCAGCGAACATCAGAACTGAGCAACAAGCAGGGGGCGGGGCTCTTCTTACATGAGGTCACATTAGTGGAATAATCTCCCTGGCTTGTTTAAACCTCAGCCAATACAAAAACAAGTTTTTTTTTTTTTCCTCACTTTTTTTGTTGTTTGAATATGTAAAAATGACTAAAAAGTGAATTTTGTATAATAGGTACCCTTTAACACTCCTCTAGTGTCTTTGCAAAATCTGATCAGACCACCACCATGTCTGAAAAGCTTAATTTCAGGAATTTCTGCAGGAGCTTACTTGTGGACATTACTTACTTGTGCAAAACTTAACTTCTATTCTATATACTATAACTTATTATCTTTAGCAAAAAAATTTGTTATAGATGTTCATCAAACATACTATAAAAAAAAATAATAAATAAGTAACATTACGGGAAATTTTTTGCATGCCTATAAAGAAAACAACTCATTACATACAGTAACAGAGCAATTTTCAGATGGAAACAAACAAATATAGACTCCAGGGTTTTGCATTAAAAGAGAAAGAAGTGAGTGTGACAAAGTTACCAGAAGAACTCGGGCATATTCTCCAGCACACTCAGTAAAACCTACCAGCTGTTTTACTGTACTTACAGTACTGAGCAAAAGTCTTAGGAACATACAAATAAAATGGCATAAGAAAAGATGCCTTTGAAAACATTTCTACATAAATGAAACGTTTATCTAAGTCACTAGAGAGTACAAAAATAAACATGGTCAGTATTTGATGTGAAAACTCTTTGCTTGAAAATAATCAGTAGCGTTAGATACAGATGTGTGCCAGCTGTTAGGTTTTACTGAGTGTGCTGGAGAATATGCAAGAGTTCTTCTGGTAACTTTGTCACACACAATCTTCTGTAATGGTGTTTATTTATTAACTTATGTTTGGAAATATCGAATGGTTTCATAAATAATAATGCAGACATGATGAACATCTCTAACAAAAGTTGTATTAAGACCCTCAATCCACACATAAGACATACATCAGGACTCTTCCCTGCACTGGTACTACGGTTAAGGAATGAACTTCCAAACTTGGCTTCTTGAATCTAATAGCTGTCTTCCAACCCCCTCTTCTTCCCTGTTTTTGTCATCCAGGCTCATCGTACCATCTCCCCCGTAACTCGATGGTATTTAAACCCTGATCTATTTGCAAAAGCATGAGGATATGTTTGGATGAAGCTTAAAAAGCACTTCTGTAAGTCGCTCTGGATAACAGCGCCTGCCAAACGCAGTAAATGTCCTCATCACTCATGGAGCAGAATGCGGAGTCGCTAGGCACGACTCTGATGTCGAGGGGAAAAAAAAAATACAAGGTCTTCTTGCTGTCCTTGAGCACAGAGAGCGGTTCTGTTCTCCGTGTCGCACGGCACATGAGAAGCAAGATGAGAATCAGACCTCTAAAGTTTGCTGCAGGGGCCCAGGCACTACATGGACTCCCTCCATCCACAAATCAAGTGTTTCTTTAAACCTCACTCTCTTGTAAATGTTACAAATGGGGTGTATATAAATCTGAGGGTTGTTTTTTTTCGTCCTTCATAAGTCAATCCACACTGAGGAATCATAAGTCTGGATGGTTTAGGCAGGCTCAAAGAGAGCGAGAGCGAGAGCGAGAGAGAGAGTCGAGGTCTCTCACAGCCAGGCTGTCAGTGTGGAGTGATGCAGAGAGCGCGAGACCTGAGTTTTTCTCCCTGCCCTGGACCGAAGCCATCCCCCTGCCTCCGGTTGGTGCTTGGCTCTCACATCTTTTCCCTCTTAAACGCTGCGAATGACCGCTCGCCATCCTTCTGATCACGCTCCAAAAGCGCTCTCGCAAAGCGAAGGGTCTGACAAACACACTGATTTGATTTACACGCTCCAAACGTCGAGTGCTCGGATCAGTTCATTACATCGGCTCTATGATTTAATGTCAGTACAAGCTGGACTCAAAGATAAACAGCCATGGTGTTGGTGTTGGTGTTTATTTGAAGAGCAGAACGGTCACAGGTAATATTTTAGACTCACACGATGACAAGGACCTTGAACTGTTAAATACGGCCGAGCAGGTCCGAAATCGGGCTAAAAAGATCCTGGATTGGTAATAGACCAGGCTTGATCTCACTCACTTAACGCCTATACCATTTTATCATGTATACAGGGTCGCGGGGGGCCTGGAACCTATCCCAGGCGGAGTAAACCATGGATGGGGTACCAAATACATTGTAGGTCACACACACACACGTGTCAAATCTGTATTATTTTGGAAAGAGATTTCCTCCGGGTACTCCGGTTTCCTCCCACAGTCCAAAGACCTGCAGATTAGGTTAATTGGCGTTCCCAAATTGCCCGTAGTGTGTGAATATATGTGTGTACCCTGTCCAGGGTGTAACCCTGCCTCGTGCCCTAAGTCTCCTGGGATAGGCTCACGACCCTGTATACAGGATAAAGTGGTATAGACGATGAGTGAGTGAGTGAGTGAGATTGGATTTCCTGTGTATTATGGGTTTAATATCAAATGTGAACATTTTCATCTGTCTTAGTGATAGGAATGGGGACATAAGTATGGAATAAAACACTTGAAGGTGTAGCCTGATGAAAAAAACTGTTTTAGCCAGAAAATATGATTATTACAAAATCTTTCCTTTTTTTTGTGGCTATTTCCCGATTGCTTATGCAAAAGTAAAAGGAGATTACCTGCTTTTTCTCCTCAAACTTTTCTTTTTTCCATTTTTCCACAAAATTCCAGGTAAATCCCAGTAGCTTTTCTAAAACCTACAGGAATTCTTTGAGACCGGTCCGTTCTTTGTTGCAGAACTTCTGAGAATTTTCCTGAGAAAGAACCTTTTAGAATTTTCTAGAACTTTTCATAGTGATAAACAATACATTCAGTTTAGTTCTATCAGTCTAAGGTCTAGTTCAGACTGCAGGCAAATCAGATTTGGTTCACAAATCTGATCTTTAGGACTGAATTAAGCGGATCGGGGTGGCACGGTGGTGTAGTGGTTAGCACTGTCGCCTTGCACCTCCAGGATCCGGGTTCGATTTCTGGCCAGGCTCGATTCTCCCCGTGTTTGGTGGGTTTCCTCAGGGTACTCCAGTTTCCTCCCACAGTCCAAAGACATGTAGATTAGATTAATTGGTGTTCTCAAATTGGCTGTAGTGTGTGAATGAGTGTGTGTGTGCCCTGCGATGGATTGGCACCCTGTCAAGGGTGAGCCCTAAGTCTCCTGGGATAGTCTCCAGGCCCCCGCGATCCTGAATACAGGATTAAGCGGTATAGACAATGAGTGAGAATGAGATTGAGCGGATCGGATTCTGGCAGCCCAAATCTCACACCTTGGTGACCTTTCAGCATTGGTTGCTGTGGTAACAGCACAGAAGGTTCGAATGCAGCGCGATATTTCTTTCGTCCATCAGACATTTTACTTCCTCCTCTGTCCAGGGACTTGTTCTCCATTTCCATCCTGAAAACAAGGTTATAATTTTGCAGGGTGTAAAATTCAAGGACATGGCTTTTACACGCTTAGCGCGAAAAGCGGAAAAACCTCCTAAAGCATAGCAACCCGCTTCTCCCTCCTAATTGGTGGATTTATGTCCCATACCGTGTGATCTTGCGGACTTGATCTTCCGTGCCAGGTTTGGTGTCAGTGGTTAAGGTGTTGGACTACTGATCGTAAGGTCCCTGGTTTAATACCTGCCCCACCATTGTTGGGCCCTCAACTGCTCGGGTGTAAATTGAGACAAAATGTAAATTGCTGCCCCCGAGTGGCGCAGTGGTAAAGTGCTCGCCCCATCAGGTGATGTTGTAGCCTCTCGCAGCCGAGGGTCTAGAGAGAGCTGATAGACCGAGCTCTCCCAACAGGCTGGGATGGGAGGCACATAGTGCTTTCACATTAGTCACTGCTCTACAGCCAATCTTGGGCGTCTGTAAGCTCACGTAAACGGATGGAGTGGAAATCACTGTATTAGCGATCGGCTGGCGTCAGGTGGTTCAGAAGAAACATGTGATAGTCTTCGGCCCTCCATGACTGACTGGTACTGTAGTAGTAGCCATAATGTGGGAACACCCCAGTGATGGTGAGGAATTGGACACGACTAAATTAGGGTAATGTAAATGATCGGTAGCGCAACCAGACCCATCTTTAGGAATCTGATCTGAATCTAATTTAAGCCACCTTTGCATGTGTTTTGGATCGGATTTACAAAAATCGGATTCAATGTGGCTTATTTTTACTGTTCAGACTACATGAAAAAATCGTGTATGTGAATATATGAATATATGATGTTACGGAAAATCAGTTAACTTCCAACCAATCAGAATGGAGAAATTATGTGGAATAAAGCGTGAAAAATATTTTGTCATTCACCCATTATATATTAAAATATAGGTGTAAGAAAAGTGTAATTAGCAGAAATTAGGTGTTAAAAAGTGTGTCAAGGTGTTAAAATAATACAATTAATATCATATTGTGATATCAGCATTTATTAAAATTAATGGCTTTTGCAGCTTCACTTTATGGCAGATTTGTAAGATTTCAGGCTAATTACTGACTAAATGACTGTTATGGGTTTTCCAGCTGAGAACTTGTATCAATATACACGCACACACACACACACACACACACACACAGACTCTTTGCATGGTGGTAAAAGGTTTATAGTGTGTTTTGGCTCACGTGTAAGTCATGTGGTCAGTTGGAGTGTGTGTGCGTGTGCTTGTGTGTGTGTGTGTGTGTGTGTGTGTGTGTGTGTGTGTGCACATGCTCCTTCAGTCATGTTAAACGTGTTAAGCAAATGTGAGTGTGCTGTCTCTGTGAAGTTAGCGTAAAGCATCCTGACTGCATAACTCCAGTCCTGTGTCTTACACACACACACACACACACACACACACACACACACACACATGTTCTCAGCAAACACAGCTTTACCCATAAACCTCAGCCAGCAGGTGCCAAGTGTTTTATAATACACTGTATTTCCATCTCTCGCTTTCAGTTGTAAACCGAAATGGCCGAAATGTCTCTATGTAATTATCTGCAAGCGGTGTTCAAGTCAAAGCAGGACTTTTGATTGTGCAGAAAAACAGAACACGGTACTGGGAATAAAAACTTCCTTTATAATTTGCTGCTACTCTAATGCACTTATCCCAGTGTTTCACTAGTGCTTGGACACCATCAAGGTAGCTGGAGCCATGATCGGACTGTCTGTCTGATTCATGTCAGAACCTGTAATACTGGATGTGTTTTGTAGTGATGGGTTGGGCATCGCAAAACCTCCGTAGGTTATGTACAGGAAACAGAAATGAGTAGTTACCTTTGAGTCTTTGGTCTGAGTCGTTCGTTCTTTTGTCACGTGACTCATTGACCATAGACGCTATGCAGTGCAATAGATTCAAAAGAGCTCTGACCAGAAGATATGAGAGATGAGCTGCTCATTCTGTTTATTACAGTATAATATGTCTTCAGCTGCACTGTAATATTTTCATTACTGGAACGTTTTATTTTATTTCTGATCAAAAGAACAAAATATTAATAAATGATTCATAAAAAGATTTGTTTATTTTGATGAACAAGATTCAAAGAACCAAGTCACTAAAATGATTCAAACTTCCCGTCACTAGTGTTTTGGATGAAATGGATCTACAAGAGCAAATCCTTTCACCACGTTTTGTGGTGTTCGTACATCATCAAAACTACAAGACAATAAAAAATAACTCCTACAATGATTTTGGATGTTCATTTATAAAAATATTAGATGGCACAGTGGAGTAGCGGTGAGCGCTGTGGCCTCGCTCCTCCAGGGTCAAGGGTTCGATTCCTGTCAAAGTGGGATATTTGATTGTGCAGAATAACAGAACACGTTTGTTTATGAGAGTTAAATCTCTCATCATTTCTCTATATACTGTAATCTCCGGCTACACTGCACTTATCCTCACTACCGTAGTGCTTGGATACCATCAAGGTAAAAAGTTTTCTCAGTACATCAGAGGCATGATGGGCCAATTCAACATGATTGGGATATTAAAGTGCTTTAGTGTTACAGGGGATAATATAGAGAAATAAAGGGAGTTTTGTCTCACATAACTGTGTTCTGTTTCTCTTCGACTTGAACGCCCCTTGTATATTTAATGTTTATCGTTATGGAAATTAGTTCCTGATGGTCAGCCTTGTCTTTGATACATATTCTGTCCATTTTTCACCAATACCCTTTTTTTTTGTATGAAAGTGTATTAAAAGGTAAGTCAAGGTTAGCATCTTTTCATGTAAATCCATTCCCACATATAAAATTTAATTAAATTTATCTATTAAGCAATTTGCCCAAGTCATTAGATCCTGTCGATCTGCATGTACTGTAAAATCTTTGACCCTTGACCTCTGGCAATCCTAAGATTTGACCTCACAACCCTACATTTCATATTTTTCCATCGAATTTGAGGTTAGGTTAGACAGTCCATCTTTTCCCCATAAACCCCGCCTTCTGCTTTCTAAATGGTTGCAAGACTTCAGTCTCATCTATGATTGGTTTACTTTTTATTGTTTGTTTTTTTCTGTAAACTACAAAGTAGTTCAAAAGTAATTTAGACTTTTTGAGTTTGCTCAGCAAAAGATGAATATGTGCATGTGAGCTATGCCTCGCCAGAAAGAGCTTTCAGGAGGTCTATGATTAAGAATTGTTGATTTACACAAAGCTGGAAATGGTTACAAAGTGATTTCAAAGTCTTTAGAAATTCACCAGTCTGCAGTTACTCAAATGAAGACACTTTGCGACTGTGGCTACTCTATCAAAAACTGGGCGCCCAGTCAACGTGACCTGAAGAGCACAATGAAGACTCATCAATGAGGTAAAGAAACAACTGTGAGTGACAGCCAAAGATTTGAAAGCATCATTGGAACTGGTTAACATCCGAGTTCATGAGTCTACATTGAACAAGTAGGGTGTCCATGGCAGGACACCACAAAGGAAGCTGCTGCTTACTAAGAAGAACATTTAACATTTAAAACTGAAGTTTGCGAAAGAGCACATTGACGCTCCATAGCGGTATTGGCAAAATGTTTTATGGACTGATGAAAGTAAGAGCGAGTTACAGTATTTGGAAAGAACACGCAGCACTAAAAAGGGCACTGCATATCATCATGAAAAAAACATCATCCCAACCGTAAAGTATGGTGGGGGAAACATCATGATTTGGGCATCAGGGCCTGTCCAGCTCGCAGTCATAATGGGGAAGATGAATTCCTAAGTGTATCAAAAAAGTCTTCAGGATGATGTGAGAATGTCCTCTGTAGACGTTCACCAGATTACCAAAACACCAAAGCAAATCCATGACAAACACTTTAAGCAGAAGTGGTTTGGACTGGCCAAGTCAGAGCCCAGACCTCAACCCTTGAGGGATGCTATGGAATGACTTGAAGAGAGCCATACCCTGAGACGTCCAAAGAATATGACAGAGCTAAAGCAGGTAGAATGGGCTAAAAGTCCTCCTGGCCAGATCCTACAGGAAGCTCCTGGTTGGGGTTATCACTATATGTTGGGGTTGACTGCGGGGTCAACAGGTGATTAATTCCAAGGGTTCACTTTTTTTTTTTCTACTCACATTTTGAATGTCGAATGCATTTGTCAAATAAAGACATGAAAGATAAAAAAATTATTATTATTTTATGTTAATAACCCTGACTTCGATGAAGATCAGATCACATTTAATGAGAAACTTATGCAGAAAACCAGGAAATTCCAAAAGGTTCACATACTTTTTCTTGCTATTGTATTTACCTATTGAATGGATTATTAAAGGTTTACACTCAACCTCTCATTCCCACTCATAATACATAAATTCTGATTGGTCCGGATCGGGTGAGACTGTTCTGACTGAGGTGTTTACATAATGCAGTTTTATTCCGATTAGGCCGTTATTCTGATTATTAGTGGAATATTAGGGTCCATATAAACGCCCCTACTGAGTACATCACACTTTTTTTTATTATAGAAATACCCATGTACTTGTGGACAAAGCTTCAGTAAGACATTAACAACAGCCCTAGTCCTGGTCCTACAGCAGATCTGCATTACCTAACACAAACCTATTAATTTTGTTCCTTTTTTCCATCAATCAAAAACCCTTGTGCAATATTCTGACCATAGCTCTCTGCTTCAAACGTTTAAGCTTCTCCTGGAATTCACATCACACACACTTTATCCTTTTTAGGGGTGCGAGTCGTGACGTTCACGACCAGAAACTGACAGGAAATATCCACTTGCCCGAATTTCACTCGTACGCAGATGGAAATGTGGAAATGTCTAAAGCATGCATCCACGAGCGAGCGGTGTCGTGTTATATTGAGCGGATGGACTATTTTAAGAGTGCCCTGCGGTTTTTGTGCCTTGTTCATCGGACGAGGAGCGAGTCGTCATGGTGCAGTCTCTGGTAAAGCAGGCGAAAGGAGACCGTACCAGACCGAAGCGGAGTCTGTGTTTCTGCGTTTCTGCAATTAATCATAATCCATAATCAGAAGAATGTCCAGAAGTATAATCGTAGGCAGGAATTGATATCATGAATGGAGTTGGAATGAAGAAGCCTACAGAGTACTGTGTGCATCCAGTAATGTTTAATAAGCCCCTGAAATTCCTTCCTCCCAGGGTTCCCATGTTAAAAGTGCGAGTCGGAGCCAATTTAAAACAATTACACAACAGTAAACAATTGCAAGTTGTCGTTTGTCGACTTTTCCTCCAGCAGGAATATGACGGAAAAATTGCATCCACTCTCAGAATGATTCATGCGCCGTGAAATGTCGTTTGTCTGCATGGCTGAACGTAAAACAGTTCACTTTATCTCAAAACCGTGGATAATCCGCCGATTCCAGTGCCAAGGCTTGTTTTCTGTGCTTAACTGACAAACCTTGTGTTCCTATGCTTTATCATTCTCGTGAGTCTTGTACTTGGAAGTTTTGGCACCCTCCCTCCTTCCAAAGATACCCCAGGACAGGTGGCTCCAATTTAAAGTGCAACATTGCACAAGATTAGACCTAGCCGCACAGTGCCAAAATGTCTGGAAGCGTGATCTCCTGAAAATGCGCTACGACCTACTTCAAACGGCAGCACCACGCGGTACGGTGGAAGCCTTAGCGTTATTATCTCAAACGTGAAACCAGAACATGAGACGAGAAGAGTAAGATATGGCAGCTAGATGACGGTTTGGGCCGTTTCCCAGTTTCCGCTTGCTGCGTACACGTGTGTCTAGATCAGACTGAGCGTTTTTACCACTGTCACGTGCCACATTTACGTGCAAACTGACGAACGGGGCAGACTGACCACAGTCAGAACTGGCTGCAGTCAATCTGGTTCCAGTTTCCACACTCTAACGGAGATCCGTCAGTCAAAGGTGATGATGGATCCGGGCCGAGCTCTGGATTACGTTTAGACTTCCTAAAGCTCTGGATTTTCTTGTGTCAACATGATGTCAGGGGTAAAACTCTGTACAACTCATGCGTGTTAGTGAGGTTAAAGGTATAAGCCTTGATTATGGACAAAGGAGCGAGACTTACAAGCCGTGTTCGAGTCAAACCATGAGTTTATAAGAAACTCCTTTTATTTCTCTATACAATCCCCTGGAACACTGGCCTCCCTGGAACTCCTTTCACGCCCCAAACATGTGGAAATGGCCTGGAGCGAAGTGAGGACTGTAACTCCCAGCCAAGTTCCTGTAATGAAGTGTTGTTGGTGAATGATTTTTTTTGTACAGTTCCCACAAACAGATGCGTCTCTTCCACAAGTTGGCCACAAGTTATCGATCAATTTTCAAAGATCCGGCATTTTATTTTCATGGAGTTTTCAAAGAAATTAGTGCAGTAAGCTCCGAGCCACCTTGGCCTTCATTCACAAGAAATTTCGATTTGACTTGACCTTGGAGATGTGGAAAATGTGAAACATTTGATACATGATTGACCAGCAATTGGACACACCTCTTAAAATTAACTCTCATTTCTGATTTCTAATGACCAGAGCTATTCTAAGCCCCTTAACTCATTTATCAGTTTGCAGGCTATCCAGTCTAGGAAATGGTAGCGCAGCGTTTAGCGGGATTATCAGTTCAAACCCCATGGCCGCCAGACCAACAGGTCGATGTGTATTCCGATGTAAAACCCTGACAGGTTTATAGAGTACGGAGGACATGGTGGGAACTACTACGGCACCAGCTTGGATTCGGTCCGCAAGGTTCTAGCGGAGAGAAAGGTGTGCTTGCTGGATGTGGAGCCCCAAGTGAGTGTCAGAACCTTGGTGTGTGTGTGTGTGTGCCTTAACTGGTTCATGTGGGAAGAGAAGCCTTGTATTATATAAACGTAACTGCTTATTAAAGAGTCGGTACAAGCATGCTGATCGTGACATGTCCTACACAGAGAGAGAGAGAGAGAGAGAGTTCCATATTACATGTCATGTTTGTTGACTTTGGAGCTGAGGGCAAGGGCAGGAATTATGTCATTCTGGTCAGAGAGCTTCTGTCAGCCTCCTCCTCCTCTGCTGTGATTTATTTTTCACCAGCTTGTAACATTTATAGCAACATTCTCTCTGTATTAATGAACACACGCCACAGGCATTGTGTATGAAACGATGTTGCGAGCCTCACGCAGCATCGTCCTGCACTCAAATGTTCCATGAGGTTTTTCTCCACTTTTTTACTCCGTCGGTATTTTCTATCTGGTGCAATAAGGAGAAATGAACTCGTGGTATTAGGAAATGAAACGACATCACGCCTGATGAGGGAAGCAGGCACCGAAGACGGCCCGGGCGCGGGTCGAATGGAAACAAAAGTACAGCTCTCGTCAGCACGGCGGATGCCAGTTTAATGATTTAATGACTAATGTAGCGAACGGCTCCTAATACGCTAACCTAACTGTTTTCTCGTCTTGTCTGAAGGCTGTAAAGTTGCTGTACACAACAGAATTCAAACCGTATGTCACGTTCGTCAAGCCTCCAGCCGTCGAACAGCTGAGGCTCAGCCGGAGGAAAGCGAAACTTCTGGCCAGCTGCGATGAACCCATGCCAACGAGGACGTTTATGGTAAGGCCGGGGCGATATGTAACGCTTTAGTCATGACAAGCTATTAAGGAATGTGGATTTCATTTGTGGAATTGCAGCTGAGCTGATTTTTGAACAGAAACTCCAGACTCTTTAGCAAACTTTTCACACGTTGGCTCGGATTCAAACACCCGGGATGGATTATTGGCCGGGTCTTCCTGGGAGCACAGATTTGAAGTAAATTAGTCCAATACATGGTCAAATATAAAACACAAATAAATTAATGTATATCAAAGAAATACGTTTGTTTAAATGAGTAAGAGTACGTTTTACATTGAAAGCATTTGGCCGACGCCCATATCTAAAATGACTTCTCATGATACTTCTGAGCAGTTGCGGGTTAAGGGCCTTGATCAAGGGCCCAACAGTGGTAGCTTGTTAGTGATGGGGTTTGAATGTGCGACCTTCTGATTAGTAGTCCAACATCTCTGTTCCCTGACCAGCCTAGTAAATCCTGAGTGTTTTTAACTGGTGCTGGATAAGTGGATGAAAAAAACATGGACAGCTGTAAACCCATAGTAGGTGTTTTGATGGAAAAGAAGAAGGAAAAACAAGTCAGAGATGGTTGATTTAACCAAATTATTTGCACATGCATTCCAAAATTCCCCATGGACTTTGTTGTTATTATATTGTATGTACAATCAATAACTTATCAAAATGAGCACTTATGATTTGTCTTGCAGCTGGATCTAATCCGCCATTAAATATAAATGAAACCCGTTCGCCATAATCAGGACAGAGAATGATGTAATAGGCTCAGGCTCAGATGGCTGAGACAGTTGAGGTACTGGGTTGCTGATTGGAGGTCAGGGGTTCAAGATTGCCACAGCCGGGCATTAAAACTATGTCCAGATATAATACACAGGCACTGAGAACCAGCATTCCCCAAGGCTGTGCAAGTGCCAGTGCCAGTTCCAAGCCTGAAGAAATGAGTGAGTTACAGCAGCAAGTGTATTCAGTGGAAAACCTGTGCGGGTCCGATGATCCCATGTGGAAACCCTGAGAAGTCCAAAGAAAACAAATTGTAACAATAGATATGGATGTCCATCAATAAATAGATGAGTTTAGTCGCTCATCATCTATACCACTTCATCCTGTATACGGGGTCACGGGGGGCCTGGAGCCTATCCCACTTAGGGACTTAGGGCAGGCACTCTGGATGGGGTGCCAATCCGTCTCAGGACACACACATACTCAAACGCTCATTCAATTTGGGAAGGCCAATTAGCTTAATCTGCATTCGGACTGTGGGAGGAAACCGGAGTACCAGAGGAAACCCACAAAGCACAGGGAGAACATGCAACCTTCATGCACATAGACCCGAGGTGGGCATTAAACCTGGAATTCCAGTAGTTACACAATAGATTATTTGTACAAGCTCACATTTTACTCCATATACCTAATGTGCAAGTTCCACATTTCCATCAAACGTTAACATGCTGCCACGTTTAAACAATCATGTACACACCAGAACGGGATCTTGTTGCTTCATGCCAAAGGTCTCCTTTAAAACTACCCCAGGGTGGCCTGCAGGTGTTCTCCAAGAACGACGTAACAGGTTCTCCTGCCCTTTGAGCTGCCTGTGAGCTGGGAGCTCTGGGTGGAAACGAACCCCAATGAGAGCCATACGGATCACTCACGCCGGAGCACCTAAAGCTGCTCAGGGTCTTATAAAAACCCTTTCATATCATCTCACACACCTGGATGTTGGTTTTCATGGAGCTAGGCCTCTACACAGTGTAAACGTGTTAAAGATAAAGTGCAAGACTTGGACGCTGGATGTTGGTCGTGATTTCACTCTGCAGTCCCGCTACTTATGATATGAGATAAGTTTACAACCAAGGTGGGTCTCACAGTGCGCTTTCCATACATCAACATTTTTTTGTTTTAAATATGGCAGACACTGTCGTAGTAACGTCTAACCTGTTCCGTATTAGCCGCAATAACTGTTTGTTTTTTTTGCCATTAATTCCTAAGGTAATTCTGTCCAGCTGGGAAACTCATCTCTCCCACACGTTCTACAGGAGGTGGATTTCAAGGACATGATTAACACTGCGCAGGAAATGGAGGACAAATATGGCTACTTATTCGAGAAGATCATCATCAACGACAATCTGGCCATGGCGTTTACTGACCTACGAGCTGAAGAAGCTTGAAGAGGAAAGCAAGTGGATCGCCAAAACATGGGCTGTGAAGCATCATGCATAAACTGTTTCATACGGGTTTTTTTTTTTCTTTTTTTCAATACTTACCAGATGTAGAAAAAAACAACAACATAGTATTGTTGCTAATTAGATACAAGTTTTTAGGAGATATTTATGAGTGATGATCCAGCCAAGGTATTTAATGAATTTACAGAGGCTCCTAAGTCCTTGGTGGTCTGATGGCTAAGGCAGCCCGGGTTTTAATTCAAGGGCAGGGAACGAAGTTTAAGCAATTTCCCTCTGGGATTAATAGAGTTCTTTTGTATCTTGAATCTGGACCATGAGATGAGTGTGTATTTAGAGGAAAATAATCAACAATATGATGATATCATGTTCAGATTGAAGTCTCACTCACTCACTCACTCATTCATCATCTCTACCGTCCACTTTCTCCTCTATTCAGGGTCACAGGGGGCCTGGAGCCTATCTCAGGAGACTTAAGGCACGAGGCGGGTACAGCCTGGACGGGGTGACAATACACACATACTCTCACTCACACATACTACAGGCAATTTGTGAATGCCAGTTAGCTTCATCTGCATGGCTTTGGACTGTGAGAGGAAACCAGAGTACCTGGAGGAAACCCACCAAGCGCGGGGAGAAGGTGCAAACTCCATGAACAGAGACCTGAGGCGGGAATCAACCCAAATCCTGGAGGTGCTAACCACCATACTGCATAGTATAGGTTCAGTGGTTAAGGCATTGGATTATGGTTTGGGAGGTCCCAGGTTCAAATCCCACGATCACCAAGGTATCCCTGTTGGGCCTTAACCCTAAAACTGCTCAGATGTATAATGAGATAAAATTATAAGTCACTCTGGATACGGATGTCTGCCAAATGCAATTATCAATAATTACTTTTTTCATCAGTTTATGTTGGGCTGTTCACCGTACAAGTCCCTATGAATCAGCTGTTACTATAGAAACGATAATATGTTCAAATGGGTGAGTTAATACCCATCCAAAAAAAAAAAAAAAGAAGGGTCAAATTATTGGCCTGCACCAAGTACGGAAAACAATTAAGGAGATTTGAAATTACTGGAACTGGGTTAAGAACTGTCCAACACATTATTAGAACCTGTATGGACTGCCCTGAACTGTCAGCTCTGTGAAAGAAATGTGGTCAGAAAAAAAAACATCATGACTGGAGATCACTTAAACGCTTATTAAAGATGCATGGTAAAAAAAATAATAAAAAAAAAACAGTAGAAATCACAGCTGTGTTCAATAGTGAAAGTAAGACCATTTCCACACACACGCACACACACACACACACACACACGATGTGATGAGAACTCACAGGATTGAGACTAAACAGCTGTGTGTTCATAGGAAAACCACTTGTTAGTGAGACTCATCAGAAAAAGAAAAACATAAAAATTTGTTAGGAAGTATAAAGATTAGACTTTGGCGCAATGGAAAACGCTCATGTGGTCTGATGAGACTAGATTGGGAATATTCCAGATCGATGGGTGCGTCAGAGTAAGAAGGGAAGCGCATGAAGCGATGCACCCATCATGCATAGTGTCCACTGTACAGTACGACCCTCTGGAGACAGAGTTATGATCTGGGGTTACTTCAGCCGCTCAGGTCTGGACTCAGCTACGTTATGGGGCAATAAAATTAAGTCAGCTGACGACCTGAATGTACTGAAACGCCAGGTTATCACATCCATGGAGTTTTTCTCTTCCCTGATAGGACGGAGCTATATACCAGGATTCTGGGAGCTAAAGACGGTGTGAAATCTTGGACGGGCGCGTACGGTATAAACCTGTGCATCGCAGCCGCACGAATTTCAAAAGCTGCTGTTATGGAAAATGAATCGCTTTCCAAACGGAATCAAAAATCCGACAGCGCCGCGGTGTAAGTTGTTCCTTACAGTCTTAACAGAGTTCATCTCGCTCTATTAAAGATGACAAGGTTATAGAGGAAAAATATGGCTGCTAATTCTAATATAATCATCAGTAACGATCTGGCCTTTGAGATGAACTGGCGGAGCTCGCGAAAGGAAATCAAGCGAATTCCAAAAAACATGAGCTTGATTTGAAAAAATGTGGAATTCATGTCATATGAAGTGATGGACTAAACCGTGTAATAACCTGTTTTTGTCGTATTTTGACAGATCGAGAAACAGAAACCGAGCGCTGTAATTGAAAGCTTATAAACTTTCCAGTCGAGTGCCTTTGTTTGTTATGATCCTTACATTGTCGAGAAAGCGCTCCGCGTTGCCGTCGCGCTGGAAAACAAACACGTGTAATGATTTCATGTCTCAATAAAGGCTCTGAATGTAAATGCAATACTCCTTCACTCCTGCTGCATTTTTGTGTGTGTGTGTGTGTGTGTGTGTGTGTGTGTGTACTGCCATAGCTCATGTTTGGACATTAATTGCAAACAGACCTGGACTCTTCATAACAAGATGTGTTCCCAATTTGGATTAAGTGGGGTAGAGCAAGGCCACGATCATCGCTCTTAAACTCGTGACTACAGGATTGAACTCTGGATGAAGCCCTCTGAAACACGTCCAGGTAGCTTCAGCGTACGTGCACCAGACGATTCTTCTGAAACACGTTCCCGGGTCGCTCCTGGTGCTGACCGTGGCCGGAGGCTTACGATGATTTACAGTACATGCGTCTCGGTCTTTTGCGTAACGTTTGGATTTGGAGTAATCGATGGAGAAACCCATCGTCTGAGGAACGATGCACCTCATGTTCGTTTCGTTGGTTTGTATGGAAAGACAAAAGGGTCAGTAGTTCCTGAGGGCTTTATTGTTTGTTGTTTTGTTTTCCGTTCTTCAGGAGAGTTTGATTCTGTAGGGTCGAGCTTGAATTAGGAGCAAGTGGGACTTCTGTAAGTCAGAGGAGGAAGTGGTTAGTATATTAAAATAGAATTAAAGAGCGACTTGGGAGTTAGTTTGGGTCACTTTGGCTGGATGCCTGGATGGGACAAAGCCCGCTTATACCTGATTTTTTACCTTCGAGCAAGGCCAGAAAGAAACACGAGTCGAAAATATGTAATATGTATTGAATTAGCAGACTTTACTCCTTGTAACTTACTCCTTGCCTTTGATGAAAAAGATGAAAAAGGGATTGGTTTTGTATGTTCATATGTTTATATTTATATTGTATAATTAATTCCAAATCCTACTGTCGATGTGACAGACGTTTCAGTTTTTGAGGAATTTGTTGGTAGAAACCAGGACACACTCGCGCACACTACAATACACAGGACACACTACAATACAATTCTGTTTGTTTGTTTGTTGTTTGTTTTTGAATGGCGGTTTCCATGGGATTTTAACAATGTTAATCATCGTATGCTTATTCCTTTAAGTGCAAAGCATTCTGAAGAATCCCGTGTAGACTCTTATAGATAAAGCTGTAGGTTTATCCGGGTCAAATGAGGAATTACAGTTTGTACATGGAAACACTGGTTGTAGTCCATCAACGTATTGTGTCTTCTTTAGCAAACATCCAGAAAGTGAAGAGTTTTCACAGACTTTTATTTACTCAATGGCATGGAGGCCTAGTGGTTAAGTCCATACACACTTAACCACTAGGCCTCCATGCCACGGAGGAAATAAAATGAAGTTTGCATGTTCACTGCAATGTGTTGGCACCCCGTCCTTTGTTGACCCTGCCTTGAGTCCTGAGATCCCTGGGGTAAAGCTCTATAGTAGGGACCCCACAACCCTACATAGGATAAGAGGTTTAGCTAATGGATGGAGGAATAACATTTTTTCCTGTCTTGTCTTGATTATGAAATTCATTACACGACCTGTTCACCCCATTCGCCACATCTTCTGAAGATCTCTAGTTCTAATCCTAATGACGCTGTGGTTGGGATGTGATTGGGGGGAATGACACAGCCTGTCTCCGCTGTCAGTCACAATGAGTGCACTTTTCTACACTTTCCTACGTGTGCGTTACGTGCAGTTGGAAATCTTTATGTGTCTCATGAAAATCAGGTTAGCCTCTGTGGCTGGTAGCTGTTGTATATAACAGGGAGTGGAAATTAGCAACAAAATGAATAGTGTGCATCTGAATCATCTTCGTTAGTTACTGGTTATCATCGGTTAAGGTTTACATGCTTCGTGTTGTCACCATTGAGTGAATGCTAGTGGCTTATTGAGCATGTTGTAAATGTCAATTACTGGACAAACCGCTCCTGTAATTGACCTTCAAAAGTTTTCGTTGAAAGCTTCTGAGCTACAGGAATCACAGTTCCTCCACTTAAATACTAATACAAGGATGAGTCAAAAATGATCCGCACTCCAGTTATATTACACCTCTAAACCTGTTGTCTCCCCAGTCCCTCATTTTTTGCGATCTGAGGGTGTACCTGGCGCCGAAACAATTTTAAAAAGGCCACAACTCACAGAAGAGCATAAACAAAAGCATTTCGATATATGCAAATAAGATTTGGACCTTTTTACGCTATCGATTTTTAAAGATAATCATTACTGATGTCGAGACATGGATTCAATCAGCCACACCCTTAATTATGCAGAATGTTTTCAACTTAATATCATTTTAACTGATGAGTTGCATGAAAATTCACCCCCGTACAGTTGTCAAGAAGGAGAAATGTAACAATAGAGATGTTCCAAAAAATGTTTCGTACCAGGCTAAAAACATTCATTTCTGTTGTAAAATTTTGACATGGAGGTCAACAGGGATTTACTTGCTTTTTGAGCCAGCCCCCAGTGGACAATCAAGGAACTGCACATTTTGACTTTTTTCAGAGCTGGAGGTTCCTCCTTGGAGGTTCGATTCCCACCTCGGGGTCTGTGTGCATGGAGTTTGCATGTTCTCACCATGCTTGCTGGGTTTCCTCCGGGTACTCGGATTTCCTCCCACAGTCCAAAGTCATGCAAATTGGCGTTCCCAAATTGCCTGTAGTGTGTGAATTGAGTGTCTCAGTGTGTGTATGTGTGTGTGCCCTGTGATGGATTGGCACCATGTCCATGGTCTACCCCACCTTGTGCCCTAAGTCTCCTGGGTTAGGCTCCAGTCCTCCCCCCCCCCCCCCCCGACCCTGTATACAGGATGAAGCTGTCTAGAAGATGAGTGAGAGCGAGTGAGGTTTCTCCTTGCATTCAAACCAAAATAAAGCTATTGCTGGTAAGCATTAGCTAATGTTTTCACACACTGCTTCATTCCTTGGTGAAAGAGGGACTAATTTAAAGAAACTGAGCCATTTATTTACTCGTACTCACTAACTAAAGTTAAGAGCTTTTTCTACATTAGCTCATTTAAGCTGTACTTCAACTTTGACCAGAGGATTTATTCAGATGAGTAATTACACTCGAGCTAAGAAACATCACCACCAGTCTTACGTAGCGTTTGGATAATGGCTTTACAATCGTCTAGAGCAGGAGAACGTGAGGTTAAGTGGAAGATCTGGAGAGAGAGAGAGATGATTCAGATACAGAACACGTCTGGTTTTGTGAGGAGAATCGGCGGAGGGCACCGAGCCTGAGGTTTGTGGCTTTACGAGAGGTCAGGTTCCTTTACAGGATGATGTCATCCCTATTAAAAGGCTATCTATCCAGCGAGGAAGGAGTGTGTTAAAGCGTCAGGCGGCGCTGACTAAACTGTGTGTTGTTCGTGTTCCTTCGATAGCTATTACAGTCATTGTACTCAGTGTGTTATTTGTTTTATTATAATCACGACACGGGTTTGTTGTCTTGTCGTTTAACAAATGGCAGCGCCTTCCTAAAGCGTACCTGACCCCGAGCCAATACAAAGAAACAAGCCTTAGGTTTTAATGAGAGTGGAACGGGAGCGCTATTAGCGGCCCGCCAGGTGAAAAAGGAACGATCCCAGCACTCTATTTACACTGCCTAATTACTAATGGATAAGGTCGTTTGATGTGAATTCATGCGACCCGAGCCAAATATAACACTTTTAAGAGGCTGATGCAGTGTGACGAATGGCGCCCGGTTTCTAAAAGCGTTTAGCGCGGTCACAGCTTACGCCCATGTGGCAGAGACGGCGATCGGGTTGAGCTGTTTTCCTCACGTCGTTGATCATGCTACTGAAATCGCGAACGCAAACCATTTTCAGATGTGCAAATTTTTTTTTTTGCATAAAAAGAAATAAATCTGGCCAAGAGACAGAGCGGATGAAATCAGCTCCAATGGGCTGCACCTTCTGCTGGACAACATGGCCTGAGTGTTGGTGTGTGTGTGTGTGTGTGGAGTGCTGCTGCTGATACCATGCTACGTTCCCGGATAAGATTGTTCCAGAAAGTTCCGTTAAAAGAAAGGAGGATCAAGCTGCTGAACAAGGATACAATTATTTGTATGGAGACGGTTTTTTTTCTGTGAAAATATTTAAAGTCTACAGATTAAAAACCAAGTTGCTCACATAAGAATAATCCCACATTTATGGTGTAAAAAAAAATGTAAAATTGTTTTCTTTGAAGTTAAGCTTGCAAATATATTCCTGCACCAGGATAACATGGTGGATGTCGAATCTACAGCAGATTAAAAAAGTTTACACGGCCTGCCTGTTAAAATAGTAACCAATGGAAGCATGTCGGATTTTTTTTTTTTCACATGATACATATATGGTATTCGGCAGCTTTATTTATTTATTTATTTATTCTGCAATTAATTGAAGGTTAAGGGCTTTTGCTTAAGGGACTAACTTGGTGGTGCTGTGGTTTGAACCTGAGACCTTCCAATCAGTAGTCTAACACATTAACCACTGAGCTACCCCTGACCCCATAGTGCACCCCCTTTCAAAACTCCAATTGAAAAAAAAAAAAATAAATAAAACTAATTTTTATTAAATGACATTGTGGTTCAAATCTCAAATCTTCTTTGAAAATCCCATTTGTAACAGGTGATGGTCTCCCAACCCAGCGATTTGTCCTTAGTGCTGGTTTCCCTTTTTTAAATTTCTTCATCAATCTGTGCAAATTGCTCTTGTAAATGATGTAATCTCTGTAAATGTTCTGTATTACAGCAGGAGACCAATCAACTGCGACAACAGAGATTGTCCAGGAGGATTCGAGAGTTGGGTTTGATGATGGAAACTACGTTGAGTAGAACCATTGTATAGAGAAAGAGTTACTCCTACCAACATGTCCAATTTGAATGACCTACAATATATCAGTTAATTAAAAAGTTACGCTCATTAATTAATACACTATTAACTTGTACTCTTATTTAAAAAAATTTGGGGTGGTTGGTGGTTGATTTTTTTCTTCCTGATTTTCTCCATAATTCATTTGTGTCCGATTCCCACCCATCTTTAGGGCACTACCACATTAAGGCTACAACTACCAGTTGAAATTCATGTTTCCTCCAAGTCATGTGAAATGTGACTTTTCACACCAACTGCATCTTTTCGAACTGCTCGTAGGACCATCCCTCCCCTCTGAGAGAGCTCAGCCTCTAGGCCCCTGGTATTCAGAGGACAGTGCTATCCTAAATGATATACTGTAATTATATGTCTTCCGCTTGCATGAGCTAACATCATTGGCTGTAGAGCCATGATTGATGTGAGAGCACTAGAGTTCTCTTTAGGCCCCCAGCTGCAGGAGGCTCTTAGCCAGATCACCTGGGAGTCAAACTTGCCATCTCCAAGTACTTTATGATGATAGTGATAGATGATAGATGATAGTGCCAGTTGGGGGCCAAGCACTTTTGGGTAAGAGCCATTTCAAAACATTTACATTTGATCATTTGACTTGATCTTGACTCCCAGCTGAAGAGAAGCAGAATGATGCTTCCACCACCATGCTTCACCATGGCTATGGTGTTCTCTAGCATCTTGTTTTTTTTTGCCCAAAATTAAATGGTCTCATGACACACAAGACATTTAACCACATTTGTGTTTCAGGGTGATTTCGGTGCACCTGGACAGCCAGGACATAGCCATGATATGTGAAGAGATCTCTGTGGAAGTGAAAGTGACGAGTCCTTGCCAGATGTTCCTGTAACTCCTTTAACGTTCCTGTAGGTCTGTTGGAAGGACGTCCTGTTCTTGTTAGCGTTTCTCCGCTGCTCCATTCTCTCCACTAGTTGATGACGGCCTTCACGGTGTTCCGTGATACATCTAATGTTTTGAAAAATTCTTTTCCACCCCTGTCCCGATTGATAACTTTCAACAGCGAGATCCAGCACATGCATCGTAAGCCCTTTGACGATCACGGCTTCAGCAGTCACAAGAAACCAAGAAGATGTCGAGAAACCCCTCCAAACACAGCTGATCCTTATTTGGAGTTAATCAGAATCACTTCATCGATGACAGGTGTTTGAATGTGATCGGTTCGTTCTGAGTACAGCCACATGCCCGCTCAAGCAGGTTATTGTACTTTTGTTCATTCTTCTTTTTTTTTCTGATGAAAAAAAAAATGAATCACCGTTTGTTCGATGAAAGTTAAATGACCTCAAGTTTACAGAATGTGACCGATTAAACAGTTCCAGTTTTCATCATGTTCTGTAGCAAATGCACGCAATCAGACTGTTTTTATAAAGCCGGTGAATCAACAGTGTAATATTGTAATAGCGAAAAAGGGGGAAATTTTGTTTCGGGAAGCTGACATTTGATTTCAAACATTTCAAGCGGCAGAAACAAGGTTCCTTTTGTATCGGCGAAGCGCAGTATTTAGCGTTTTTATAAACTCGTCCCACTTTGTGGTACTGTATTTGCCCCAACGTGTAAACGGCTCTGTAATTAAGCCCTCCTGGGATTGATTATATATGGATCAGAACAAACCCATTGGCTCTTACAATGCGTAGATATGTTCTGCACGTGCTCAAGTAATCTATCAGTCCGGCTAGCGAAGGGAAGGCCGAGTCTTTTCTCAATCGCTTTTTCTGATTGTATTGCCTGCAAGCACACAGGAAATTTTTTTTAGATATGAAAAGCAAGACGGCACGTTGACCGAACTATTTATTCTGACAGCTGGACATTTTTTGATTAAACGCGTTTGTGGAAGCTACGAATGAAAACAAGTCGGGCGCTCGCGTGGGCTTTGGAACGCGACTGCGGATATTGTAAACACATTCGAACCCAATTAGAAGAGATTCGAAGGGCGGACCCTCGTCACGGGAAACACAAACGAAACCGATTGGCACGGGGTGGAAAACAAACAACTCTGCCATGTGACTTAGAGAGAGAGAGAGAGAGAGAGAGAGAGAGAGAGAGACTCTAATGAAGAGAGAGACTCTAATGAATCTAATGACTTTAAGTCTCTGGGTCACAATGAGCAACACGTTAGACATCATCTGATCTCTAATAAGTAAGAAATAAAGTAAATGAAAACAATTTTCAATAACAGAATGGTGCAAGGAAGCTACTTATTACTAAGCCTGCAAGATAATACAAGTGATGCTTCACAAGCACCACTAATAAAAAAAAAAAACTTCAGTGCTGTTTTTGGACAACAAGAACTTCATCACCTCATAGCCTCATAGCTCATCTCATCTGTTATGATCTTCTCTTCCTGTGGTGGAAACCGTCATGTTAGGAAAAACAGGGTGAAAAAAAGGAAAAAAGAAGAAGAAGAAGCTGAGTTGCTGCAAATATATAAAAGTTAATATACATATTTAATATGGATCTATAATTTCCTCCTGACCAATCAGGATGGAGAAAATTGTGAAAAGTGTGACGTGATAAATATTACTTGTTCCTACTTTCCTTTTTCTCTATGATCATGTGACTTTGAGTCCATGTTGACCTGCTAACCCTCTGCTCCCATTCATCCTCCTGATCAACAAACCTCATCGTGGGCTTTCCCGAAGTGAAGAACAATATATCAACGTCTGCCAATATCATCTAACATTTTTTTCCCCCAGTAGACTTCTCTCAAAGTGCAGAAATTTATCTTGGACCATAGTCATGTTTCAATAATCAGCTTTCCAAAACACACAAACGCACCATGTAAGTGTGGACACGGCGTTCTCAGGCCTTAGACTCTCACCTTGCCCACCTTGTGCACCTTGGCGTGAACGCGAAGGTACTCTGGAACCCTTTTGTTTTCTTTGGGATGGGATTTTACGGCAACATCCGAGGGTTGGTAGCGGCGCAGGACGTTGCCGTGGCGTGTGAGCGAGGCGCATGCCTGCAACGTTTAATGGACCAGAACCAGAAAGGACATAAAGAGCCACAGAGACCTCCCATTCACCTCCGACCAAATCGCTCAACTGGCCCTTTGGCCCAAATCAGGGATTACAAAAATGTGTTTTTCCGCAGCTCTGGCTCTGGCGATGTGTACGGTATGTATAGATTATATATGTACGCTTTGGAAATGGCTGTGCGAACTGCATAATGGCTGCGGTGGGATTCGGACAGATTGCAGACAGACCAGCGCTGTTTTTTACGGCTCTGAATCTGCATGCGGTTAATGCCTGGAGGCCGTGCACTTGCAGGGGAATTCTTTCATTATCTTTTTCTTCATTTGAAGGAAAAGATAATATTTGTTCTTCATTGTTTAAAAAAAAAAAAAAAGCTGATTATTGAAGTGTTTAGATTCTCATCACAGAAACCTTTTAAACCCTGAAGTGTCCAGACAGACACCAGGAACGAAAGAGAAGAACTGGATCTGTCCTGTGTTTCCTGTCTGTGGTTAAACTTGTTTTTGCATCACTTGTGTTGAGAGATTTGGTATTTGTTTGGCAAATTGGTCTTAAATTAAAAAAGAAAAAAAGAAAAGCATTTGTCAGACTGTATTGTTGACAAGGTTGGATGTATTATAGACGAAAATGAAACCTATATTAAAAATATATTAAAAACAAATCGAAAACAGATCAGTGAGTCAGATCCCCTGATGCTTCGTTTTATTTTTTTTTGTGTTTTTTTTTTTTTTTTTTGCGGAAATAAGCCTGCAATTAATGCTCTTTAAATATAACCCTAATGAGGACTATTTATTGCGGCCACAACCAGCATTTCGTCTTCTATGGATTTAGTGAGTATGTTTTGGCATGGACGGGGTGAAACCTGATTTCCAAGGAAAACACTGTTTTATGTGGCTCTTGTAATACGGCCATTTTTAAGTGAGACGTGATTCCGAAAACAGGACACTTCCTCTCCCGGGTGTTCTTGGGTCATGTCCTGGCTAGATTTTTACACGTCAAACAGATACAGGAAAGTGAGAATATAATCCACTTTAAACCCTGAAGCAGATACGAGCGCTTTCTGACGCTGAGTGAAGTCCAGGAGCAGGTCAGGTTCCTCTCTGGTGGCTCTCTCGATTTAGCTTGGACGCGCGGATCCTCCACTGTAGCGGTTTTTCGCTGTAGGAATTCTCGGTGCAGTCATTCAAGGCTGTTTATTTTCCTGATCTGTGAGCGAGCCAGAGGCCACCTGGACTCTCTTTTTACACTCTTATGGCCCACTTATGGGTTGTTTGCAAGGTCTAGTAGTGAACGTTTGACACGTCTGGTACGATTACATTTTTTTATGCTAATCTGATTCTGGTGGTAATCAGGGATACAGTAAACACACTGGAAGTTTCATGAAGTCGGCACCATTTGTACAAGATAGCGGACTCCCATGTAGCCTTCTTATCCTATATAAGTGTGGACTCGTTATAACACGATCAGGTCTTTTAAATTACTTATGTAAATAATCCGAAACGTCTGGTGGTCTGGAAAAAAAAAAGACAAAATTGGATTTCCTCTGCTTAAAACACTTCACCTTAAAAGTATATAAATTGCATATATACACTCACAAGGGGGTTCAAGTCAAACCCGGATTTTTGATTGTACAGAATAACAGAACACAGTTCTGAGAGTAAAAACTCTTTATTTCTTTATATAATCCCCTGCTAATCCCCACTAATGCACTTATCCCAGTGTTTCACTAGTGCTTGGATACCATTATGGTAGAAAGTTTTCTCAGTATACCTTCTTCACGTCTGAAACCCTGGCCTCCCAGGAACTCCATTAATAACCCAAACATGTGGAAATGGCTTGGAGTGAGGTCAGGACTGTACGGGGGATGCAGCCGAGTTCCTGTAATGTGCAAGTTGTGAATGATTGTGTGTACAGTTGCTACAGACAGATGCGTCTCTTGCGCAAATTATACGTCAATAATGCGACCTATTTTAAAATATTCGCACTGTTCGGATGTTTTTCCGCAGCTAAAGTCTCATCACCGTTCTGTGCTTGAAGTCTTCTTTGAATATCAGTTGCTTTTATGCCTTCATTCACCAGAAATTTAACCTTAGTTATATATTCATTTTGATTATCTGATTCAAGTAAGTTAAAAATTGAATGTTCACTGGAACGACTGCAGTGGGTTCTGAACCTCCTTGGCCGCGATCGGGATCGGGATCATTCACGGATGTATGACATTCTTTACAATATTTGCATCGTTCAGATGGCTAAGAGTCTCATCACTGTCCTGTGCTTGAAATCTTTTGTAAATGTCAATCACTTTAACACCTTCATTTACCAGAAATGTCATCTTATTTTCACTTCATTATTGTCAATTTTCCTTGTACAGTAATTCTTCTTCAACCCACAGCTTTTCACTAAGCCCACATGGATATTCATAAAAGCCCCTCAGTGCTTATTCATGTTGGTTATCTGATTCAAGTAAGTTAAAAAATATGGCTCGCAAACTGAAATAGTAGCCTTTCTCTCTCTCTCTCTCTCTCTCTCTCTTTCTCTCTCTCTCTGTTTCCTCTTTACTCAATTCTTCTGTATATGTACCTTCTTTACGGAACGTCTTATCAAAACACGTCCGCGCTACAGTATGGTCTCGAGCACAATCCACAGATACAGCTTTCAGGACTTCGCCTTCCACAGCGGCCAGAATCCATCTCATTCTGGAAAGTTCTCAACCCTCTTTAACAAATTGTTGTACGTGTCTGAGAGACAAATTGCCTCGCTAGCTGCAAAACTAAAAAATAACTTACAAAATTCCTACGCCTCACAGCCAAATGTTGTGTTATTCCACGGTGACGGGGGAGATTCATTTTCTGTAGAGAAATATCCTAATTCGTATATATGTCTGGTCTTTCATTTTGGATGGCCTCTTTTGGAGGACAATTATCCTCTCGCTTGTTTAGCTTGGTACGCGTCAGGAGATCGGGAGAGCGCCGAAGCCTTTCTGGACCTGATAAATAGAGATGACAGTAAAAGGTGGATGATGAACTCGGCGCCTATTAATCCAAACGAAACACTGTAGTCTAGGCCAACGTAAAGTCAGGTAGCGTTGCCCAGATCCCTTCCAAGATATTAATGACCTAATATACTGAAAGTAAATGAATTATCCATACATTTCCAAATGCATCGCGTTGTCACTCTGTTACGTCGATGCCAGGCAGCTGCGTTACGCTTGGACCAACTGGAGCTTGGCACAGCTGCTCACACTTCAGGACTGGAGAATTACCCAGCGGCATCGTTCTCACCACCTTCCGGACGGGACGCTCATTACCGGCTCCATGCCTCATTATGTTCCGTTTGGGCTCGTGACCGAGCAGCTAGAGCGTCGCGAATGACAATAATGAGAGCTAATCGCAGGTGTGTGTTCGTCTTGTTTATAGCATTAGTATAAAAAGATGGAGTCTAAGTAGGAAGGAATAATAGACTTGAGGTTTTCTGTTGTAGAGGGAAAAGAAAACAGAGCGGAGTTGGTGGAAGCGCTGTGAAAAGTGGATTTTTTTCTATACAAGTTTTTATTTCTGATACACTATGGTAATTAACAAATTATTACAATTTTCTACATACAGTGGAACCTTGGATTACAAGCATAATTCATTCCGGAAGCAGCTCGTATTCCAAAACACTCGTAAACCAAATAAAATTTTCCCATAAGAAATAATGGAAACTCACATTATTCGTTCCACAGCCCCAAAAAATAAATACATAAAAATAATTAATACAAAATATAAAGTAAAAATAAAACAAAT
>JAQMYJ010000018.1:19635461-19674018 GCA_030014305.1 Clarias laeviceps | reverse complement strand
GGTCACAGTGTTATAGTAAACAGTACACACGTGCACGGATGTTGATTATACCAGTAAGAGACGAGCACTAAGACCCATCAGGGGAGACGATTCCCCACAATTCCGCAGCTCAAGAGAGAAAAACCGTTGGATACATGATACTCGGTGCTCGTAAACCAAGACTTGTTCGTTTTCCAAGTCAAGATTTATTAAAAATCTTTGCTTGTCTTGTGGAACTCTTGCAAACCACGTTACTCGCAATCCGAGGTTTCACTGTATTTATGAATTTGGAATAACCCAAAGATAGCGCAGTATAAAATATTTATATATATTTTTTCTTTTTTAAAGTGCGTATACATTTTTTTGTTTGTACTGTATATATATCTGGAGTTTGAATGTTTCCGTGTTCGGTGGGTTTCCTCTGGGTTGTCCAGTTTACTCCCAAAGACATGCATATTAGGCTAATTGGAAAATCTGAATTGCCCGGAATGTGTGAATCATCTTTAGCCTCCACAGTCTCTAGTTGGACTCCAGAGGTTCCTACATGGATTGATGAATGATATATATATATATATATATTCCTTGTTTTTCCTTTTTAAATACCACTGAATACATTTTTTAAACCAATATGAAGTTGCAATATGGAAAGTATACAGTATATACAGTACAATGCTGGCCAAAAACAAGTCACTATTTCAGAAGCGTCAAATTATTAAGTTATTATAAACTAAAGAGATTAGAAATTACTGGAACTGGGTTACGAACTCTTCAACACATTATCAAAATCTGGAATATTTTAATAATGTTTAATGATTATAATCTCTGTTATAAAAAAATTTATCAGCAACTCAAGAATTCAACAGCGCAGTAGTATAAGGCGCACAAGGCAAGACGGGACCTGAAGTGGTGTTTACAGCTCGGCTCAGGAACTGGTCAATGGAGAAAAGCCTGCGGAGTCTCCAAATATTGAATTATGGATGGGGTTCTTGACTAACAAACATGACCTGATCCATGAAACACGGAGAAGCCTGTGAGGCGAAGGGACGCATGTGGAGAGCGCGAGTCCGCGGGAAAGCACTCGGGCTTGAAGGAACATATGGGAACTATTTGTTGGGTTAATGATGCATTAGTATGAAAAGAATGATTGATGGCTAAGTCATAATTATATGATATGGTTAATACAGTATTTTAACACCCAGGGAGCAAATGTGGCACAACCCTGCATGTTCATACGGCAATTCATCAAAGCAAAGTCACACTGGGCATTGGCTCTTAGAACCATTGTTTTTTTTTTTAACTCCACATTGCCTCGAATTAACGTTATTAACGGTACGACGCATGAAACGCCGTGATGCCCTGAAAAAGATGGATAAGCGGATGCTTCTGAGTGAATATCACATTAATCCAGGTCTTATTTCTCCAATAATACCATCGTCAGACCTGAGACTGGAAACAAGATGTCCATTTATAGTCGTATTACACCATTAATATTCCATTTTCCCTCATGTACAATGTCTCATTTAGTTATTACGCCGCTCAGAAAATCCCGACCGAAAAGTTAAATGACATTTGGAGGCCCAGGCAGCAGAGTCGAGCTGCCAGAGATTGTAACAGCGAATCGGAACGGTTGTTTAAATTAGGTTTTGAACGCACCCCTTGAAATAACACGACTTAAAATAAAAGCTGCCGCGATTATGAATGAAAACCTCGCTGTGTTTTTTCGTGCAAGTATATTATTTAATTAAAAGGAGACACTCTAGGACATGAATGGTTGAAAAACGATACAGCTGCTCTAATACAGTCAACACTGTACTGTATAGCAGAATAAACAAAAACAAATCCTGAACAACAAATGCCAAACAAATTTCCATCACAAGCCAAATATCAGCTGAATCTACTCTGAGACTAAGTGCATTATATTAGTCAATTATTATAGTGTGTTTTTGAATTATTTCCTGTGGTTCGGTTCCCGCCTCAAGTCTGTGTGCATGGAGTTTGCATGTTCTCCCCGTGCTTGGTGGGTTTCCTCCAGGTACTCCAATTTCCTCCCACAGTCCAAAGACATGCAGTTTAGGCTAATTGCCGTTCCCAAATTGCCCATAGTCTCTGTATGTGTGTGTGTGTGTGTGCCCTGCGATGGTTTGGCACCATGTCCAGGGTGTTCCCTGCCTCATGGCTCCAGGCCCCAACACCCCAGGATAAAGCGGTATAGATGATGAATTAATTATTAATAGTGGTATTAGTGCAAAATACACACAGACCCATGGTGGGAATCGAACCCCAATCCTCAAGGTGCAAGGTGACAGTGATAACCACTAAACCACCGTTCCACCAGTAGTAGGAGGAGTCAAGCAATAAACGACCTTCCTCGGGTGACATGAGGAAGAAATCTTGAGAAGAACCAGCGTTAGAAGGGAATCCATCCTCATTAAGGTGACACACTGAATAGCGCAACCATGAATAAATTCCTTCTATACCTGTTCTGTGGTCAAAGGAGCTTAACAGGAAATGTGTTTAGTTAACATGAAGTCCATTTATGGAGTTCTTCACCGAGGTTCTTGTTTGCTCTGGTTTTAGAAATTAGCCGGGGATAATCATCTTCTTAGTCACCCCGGGTTTAAAGGCCTATAATTGCTAGTCCGCTAGTATAATCACTTTGTTTTAAAAAAGTTAAAAGGTTACATTTTCATTTACTGCATTCAGCAAACACCCTTATCTAGAGCAACGAAGAGAAGGGCTTTTAAGTTTTCTGCCAAAAGCATCCCCCATACCAATATTAATAACCCATATGCTGAGAATACTGTCAAGCTAAACCCCTTTTATGGCTGCATGGAGGCGTAGCGGTTAGCGCTGTCGACTTGCACCCCCAGGGTCCGGGTTCAATTCCCGCCTCAGGGTCTTTGTGCATGGAGTTTGCATGTTCTCCCCGTGCTTGGTGGGTTTCCTCCCACAGTACAAAGACATGTAGCTTAGGCTAACTGGCGTTCCCAAATTGCCCGTAGTGTGTGAGCGTCCTAAAATTGGAATAAATACAATGGTCACCATTGACCTCCACGGGCCCCAGTAGGACTACAGAGGTTCCTGGATGGAAGGAGAAACCTCTTTAAGCGATTAGTTACTATGATATGTAAATAAACTTTGTAAACAGTACGAGCACTAACAATGCTGTATTTGATTTCCAAATGAGACTTTTTCACATTGAATCACTTAGAAGGTTGTTTGATATTGCGCAGAGAGAAAAAAGATTTCTAGTGTTGCTACACACCGGATTAAGTGTACTTCGTGATCCTCTTCCCATACTGTAGCGGGTTGCAGAAGAATTCTGGGGAACAAACCAATTATACCCGAGTCAATCAAGTGCGAAATCTCAAATTAGACGAGAAAAGATCAAAATCAAATTCGACCATGTTGCTTTTGTTGTTGTTATTGTTGTTGTTGTTTTTCTCTAGAAGCATAAATCCTCAGGACCAAGCTGCTCCCCGCGTAATGGGCAAAAATCAGCTTAGACATGAAGGTGGCGCTGATGTAAGCTGGTCATGGGGATCCGTTTACTGCACCCTGTGGAGGATATTCGGCCCCCGATGATTTATTAGCGATGAGAACACATGACGCAAAAGGGATTTTATGGGATTTAACTTTGGAGATAGTTGATTAGTGAAGCGACATTATGAGAGGAGAAAAAGTGAGTTCAAACAGATGGGAATGAAATCACGGCAGGCTGAATGAATAACGATTTGTAATATTATTTGTTTTAACAATAAAAATTGCATCTGGAGGATTTTGAATAGGTTTTCCTCATATTCATCCTCTATGCTTGTTTTGTCATTTACATTGTGATACACAAGCAAATGGGCTGCATGGTGGTGTAGTGGTTAGCACTGTCGCCTTGCACCTCCAGGGTCCGGGTTCAATTCCCATCTTTGTGTGCATGGAGTTTGCATGTTCTTCCTGTGCTTGATGGGTTTCCTCCCATAGTTTGTGAATGAGTGAGTGTATGTGCGTGTGCCCTGTGAATGGATTGGCACCCTGTCCAGGTTGTACCTTGCCGAGATCAATCTCGTTAATAAACCTCCGTAAATGTAGGTCATGATATTTATCGCAGGAAAAAGCCAATAAATACCGATAAATACCAAGCGATGGTGGTGTAGTGGTGAGCATTGTCAACTTGAACCTCCAGGGTCTGGGTTCGATTCCCGCCTCGGGTCTGAGTGCATGGAGTTTGCATGTTCTCCCTGTGTTTGGTGGGTTCCCTCTGGGTACTCTGGTTTCCTCCCACAGTCCAAGGACATGAAGGTTATGATAATTGGCGTTCCCAATTTGCCTGTAGTGTGTGTGCAGGGTGTACCCCACCTCCTGGGATAGGCTCCAGCCCCCCGCGACCCTGTATACAGGATAAAGCGGTATAGACGATGAGTGAGTGAGTGAGTGACACCTCTGGATTGTATAACTTTATCGAAGTCTTATGGAACGCCAAACTCGATACATAGCTTATTAGCTTTAGCTTATTATTTGGTGTGGATGGACAAAAAAGTTGATCTGCTTTGAATATGAATTTGATTAAGGTGACATGTGCTAAAGGTATAACCATGTCGCAATGCCGGTGATTCCAGTATAAGGAACACCAGTGACTCCAGTATATCACTGTTCTTCATTTTTAGATTGGATTTTAACACTAATAGAAGCTGTGAAACTTTACAGCCATAAGGTTTTGTGGCTGCAGTGCATGAATTCATGGCCAACACCATGGCTTTATGTGTGCAGTTTATTATTAGGTGTTCTTTTTGAGGTCTAATTTGTAAACATTTAAGATTAATTGATCATTTTGTGGGCGGCACGGTAGTGTAGTGATTAAGACTGTGGCCTTGTACCTTTAGGGTCCGGGTTCGATTTTGCCTCGGGGTTTGTGTGCATGAAACTGTTTGCATGTCCTCCCTGTCCTTGGTGGGTTTCCTCCGGGTTCTCCGCTTTCCTACCACAGTCAATGCAGATTAGTCTAACTGGGGTTCCCAAATCGCCTGTAGTGGGTGAATGTTGAGCAAAAGTCCTACCACGGTTGTAAAAATGGGAATAAATATGTTGGTCACCACTGGCCTGCACAGTCACTAGTTGGACTTCAGATGGATGGATGGATGAATCATTTTGTAATCATTTAAAAAATGCCAAACATGTGTCATAAATATACAGAACTGTAAACCATCAGTACAAAAAAGAAAAGCACCAAAGCCGAGCCCGTCGGCAAAATGGCGTCTCGGTCTGATGAACGAGGGCGGAGAGTCACGCAATAAGGCTAAGTATAACTTTATTTCCTTGACATGAATGGGGCGAATATTTTATGTGTCAGTAGCAATTTGACACAGAAGTTATGTCTAAGCCAATGACAAGCTAATCCACACGTTTGTCTAGCAGCAGGAGGAGAAAAGTGAGCCGTCTTGGCACTGTGCTTATTTAGATAACACATGTGGAGCTGGTTATGAGAGAGAGAGAGAGAGAGAGAGAGAGAGAGAGACTGAACACTTTCTGTTACAACTCTGAGTGCTTAAAAGATGCAACAACCAATCAGATTAACAGCCGTGGCCTGGCGAGTCATTACCGCCCAATCAAACGCAGCAAATTTTTCAAAAATAAATAAAATATGAACTGATGGAAGGATGTTTTCTTCTATTTCTTCTTCTTTGTTTAAAGGCTTATTTTCAGGCATGTCTCGCTGAACGGTCGAATTGAATTTCATCTCAGTCCACCGTCCCGTCCTGCCAGAAGCAAAAAGGTCAATAATAAAAGTTGAACAAATAAATTACCTAAATGTTAAATGCCTCCCACTAAAAAAAAAAAAAAAAAGGTGCAAGATGGAGTGATGAAACATTTATTTTTTTCATTTTACAGACTTAGAGGCTGTTTCATATTGATCTCATGGCATATTATAATTACACACCAACATTTTATTGTCTGTTGCAGAACATCTCAGATTCAAAGCATGCGGTTTCCTCAAAATTGGTACTGTAAAGTCGCATTGTCTGGCATTTTTTTCTATATATATTAAAAACAAAAATAAAAAACAATGTCTGAAAGAATGCACAGCTGTTTTTAGTGCTCGACAGCCACATAAGTCGATTTTCTCATACAAATTTCTGTCTCTATTGTCAAGACATGTCAAGACCTAGAACTTGAAATGATCTCCTGCTTTAAACTTTCCCATTAAGGTTTTCGAGATGCTTTTCTGCTCACCATGGGTGTAAAGTGGAACACTGGAGGAAAAACAAATCACTGCCCGCTTTACCCCGGACACGTCCTTTTCTCCTTTACTTTCGAAAACAAGAAAAGACCACTTGTTTTGCAGTGACCATCCTGAAATATGAAACCAGCGGAGCTCACGAAGCGATGAGAGTCATCCTTCACCCTACAGACAGCGGGGTAGAACAGATCACAGAGTGAAAGATATAAATCAGAGGAGATGCTGAGTGTGTCTTGCATCATGCATGCTCGAGTGCGCTCCTCAGAGCTTGTAGATGCTAACTGGTGGAAAAGCTCTGGGAGATCTCTGAGGAAATGGGATTTATGATGTGTGCAGCTGTGTTACTGGACTGTACAGGCTGGAGTGGAATGTGCTGTCTGAGCTTACAGTGTCACAGGGGGATGAGCTCAGAGATCAACAGAGTTTAAGTATGTTGTAATGATAATAATAATAAGAGTGGGTGGCACTGTGGCCTCGCACCTCCAGGGTCGAGGGTTCGATTTACACCTACTGAGCATCAATGGCATCTTCTATATCTGGACAGGGTGCCAATACATCAAACATATACCAGTCTTTGGACTGTGGGAGGAAAACACCAAGCACACCGAAGCAGGAAGCGAACCCTCAAACATGGAGGTGCAATGTGACAGAGGTAACCATTACGCCACCGCGCCACTTTTATTATTACTAGAACAAACTTAACATCTGTTGATCTCTGAGCTCATGCAAACAGACCCAAGGCGGGAATTGAACCCTGACCCTCAAGGTGCGAGGGCGAACCACTACACCACCATGCCACCACCATATGTGTGTGTGTATATATGTGTGTGTGTGTGTGATTATGATTCTATGCACCAGCTGACTGGGTGATAGCAGGTGTGCAGGTGTTTCTATTAAAGTGGCCGTACATGCTGTAAAGCACTGTGGGGTTTTTTTTTTCTGTGAGTTGTTTAAAGGCTAAACAGTGTCATTTAATATCTTTATATATCAATATTGACTTGGTTTTGATTCGATTGTAGTTCAGTGTTTCATGTACAGATGTGAAAAACATCTGGCACATTGGCACGCGCGTGCGTGCGTGCGTGCGCGCGCTCGGTGCTGCTGTGGGTGTGCACTGATTCAGGTTCCGGGGCGGGGCCGCGAGGCCCGGGAGTAACGGTGTCGGTCGGTGTGGCGCGCGAGCCTGCAGTACTCGCGCAGCAGCCACCGGGGACGCGTGTGAGCGCGCGAGCGAGCGAGCGCCAGAGACAGAGACAGAGAAGTGAGTAGCGCGTGCCACCGGAGTCAGCATTAGGATTTCCGAGCTGATGGAGCGCGCGCGGGACTGAGTGATGCTGTGGGGTCTACAGAGTGTAACGGTACTATTATTAATATTATTATTATAGCCTTAGGTATTGATTTTTATTAATGTATTATTAATTATGTACTGTTTGCATCTAAGATTATTATTTCTGCACGTGTATATTTTTATTACATTTATATAAATATATTATATAATATTAATAGAACTTTATTTAATGTTTAATTAAATTTTTTTCTTTTTTTATTAAAAATGCCTGCTCTTATTATTATAATTAATAGTAGTAGTAGTATATTATTATATATATATATATATATATTTTAATAATATTATTATTATTATTATAATAATATTATTATTATAGTTTTTTGTATTCCTTTTTATTAATGCATTTTTAATTATGTACTGTTTGTATTTATTTTTATAATTGTTCATATTTTTATTACTTTTATATAAGTAGATTAGACTTTGTTTAATATATAATTTAATCTTTACTTTTTCTTTTTTTATTACAAATGCCAGTTCTTATTATTATGATGTTAATTAGTAGTAGTATTAGTAGTATGTTATTATTTTTATTATTATTATTATCATTATAGTTTTAGGTGTTGTTTTTTATTAATGCATTTTTTTATATTTACTGTTTGCACTTATTATTTTAACTTTGCATCTTCATATTTTTATTACATTTATATAAATAGATTAGACTTTATTTAATATATACTTTAATATTTACTTTTTTCAATTAAAAAATCCCAGATCTATCTATCTAACTATCTATCTTTCTGTCTGTCCATCATCTTTCTTTCTATCTGTCTGTCTTTCTGTCTATCTAACTATCTATCTTTTTGTCTGTCTATCTATCAATCTGTTTTTCTTCTTTTTTCCTACTCTAATTTCCTAAACTCTCGTTCTGTCCCCAGGAAGAGAATCTGGTCCTCCTCACCCCTCTCGTCCCACACCCACTCTAACTTCCACCCTTGATGCGAGAGGACACCTAAGACGATGAGCGCGCTGGTGTTCAGCAACCTGGACGAGCATCTGACTTACGAGGAGAGCGGAAAAGCTGTCGAGAGGAAGAGCCTGAGTTATCTGGAAGTGCTCAATGGACAGCATGCAGACTCTCTGACCAAGAGGATGGACGGAGCGCTGCAACACCGAAGACAGAGGTATGAGCAGCCTGAGTTTAACCATGAGTTTAACCAGAGAGAAGGGACAGATCAGTGGAGTTTGAGAGAAATAAAATGCAATAACTGCAGGACAAGCTGTGCCGTGAATTCTGGAGTCTGCTCCGGTCTCAGGCGGATGGTACAGACCTGAAACCAAACAACTATACATTATCTAAACATAACTGAAACATCAAATACAACAAGATAAATCTTCCTTTGAGCCGGTTTCGAATTTATATGTTTCTGTGCATCAAGTGATTCCTTTTCAAATGCCTTGATATTTCAAATGTCTGACCGAGAGGTAGACGATCTGCAGACGCTTGTATTACGTAGCTGTACTCAGTTTAGTGTTTTATGGTCATCATTATGAAGAGTAGTGCTCGAGTGTGTGTGTGTGTGGCAGGAGTGAACAGACTTTACTCTACACTGACATCTGCTGCTTAAACAACCTTCTGATGATGCTTTAATGATGTGACTGAAACAGAACTATTCATTCATTTGGGATTCCCTTGAATGTCAAGTTTAGATTTGTTCTGTGAGTTCAGATAATTCATAGGTCTAAGTAAACTTTTTTGTAGCATCATGCACGCACGAGGACATGGGATACAGTTATTTAAATGCTTCTCTTCGTTATTCCTATGTTTGTATTTGTCCTGCAAATATATTTTCAAGCTGTTTGAAACTCTGATCGAGGTTTGATCTTGTAAGCTGGTTGTATTTTAATTTTAATCCAGGAAAAAGTTCTTCTTTAATGTTGCCATGAGATCATCAAATTCCACTATTAATGTGCACTATTAAAACTCTTTTGTGCTTTCAATATGTTGATTTTTAACAAGGTTAATGCTCAGAGATTCTTTATGGACAGAGATTCTTAAAGTCTTACAATGGGATCTCCTCTGTAATCATGTTGTGAAATTTAACCTCCTGATGCTTTCGAAACATTGCACTTAATTAAGAATCCCAGAGCTCTTGTACTCATTCAGTCCTCAGAGCTTTTGTACTCATGATATGTATATATATTTAAAAAAAACAAAAAAATTATAATAAAAAACTAAGAGGGGACATGAAATATGTCTCCGTAACACATCCTCGTGCCAAAGTACACTTTACTTCCCTTAAAGAATCTCTATTCATTTTTAAAGCAGTCTTGTGAAACTCTATCTATGACCTTCGGAACGACACACTTTGTCTTTTAGCACATTTTCACAAAACAGTGCTAATAATAAGCTGGGATTTGAAGTGGGATGTGAATGAACTGAGATGTAACTCTAGCAGAAGTTCAGCTTATCTACTAAATCAGGCGCTTTCTTTAAAGGAAAGCGAAATTATCCAAAATGTGGGCATCATTTTAATAACCGGAGAGATCAAAATAGCAAAATATGACCTCTATTTAGCGCTGTGTGGCCTCATTTAACTAAATTGCGAACAAAATTTGAGAGAACAAAAAGAAAAAAAAATTCTTTTGTTGCACTTTCCAGGGCTGTGCTATTTCAGCTATTTCCCAAGTGTTTGCATGTCAGAAATCACCTGGCGATTAAACAATTATCCTCTAAAAGCTTGGAAAGCTAACCAGAAGTTCCCGACTCGAGTGAATACGTGTACAGCAATTGAAAACTAAGATCTCACTGACTTTTTCTCTTATTCTTTTTCTCTGTGCTTGTTTTTCTTTCTGTAACGAGTGGAGGGAAGGTGCGGCACAAGCGGCAGGCTCTACAGGACATGGCCAGGCCGCTCAAACAGTGGCTGTATAAACACAGGGACAACCCGTATCCCACCAAAACCGAGAAGATCCTGCTGGCCCTCGGCTCCCACATGACCCTGGTGCAGGTGAGCTCAGAGGAAGGCATGAATTGGTTCTCTTCTAAGACTAAGACAGGATGTAAAAGAGATATCCGGAGGTTTTTCGGTAATTACGCGATTAACTGCCACATCTTCTGTGTGCTCCTGTGGTTTGGACAAACTCTACGCCTAGTCATTATATTATAAAAGTGAAACGCATTGTGTTATACTGCAGGTATCGAACTGGTTCGCTAACGCACGCCGCAGACTGAAGAACACGGTGCGACAACCCGACCTGAGCTGGGCTTTACGCATCAAACTGTACAACAAATACGTTCAGGGCAACGCGGAGAGGCTCAGCATCAGCAGCGACGACTCGGCTTCTGAAGGTGAGAGAGATAAAAGGAAATACGAGGAGTTTTACACACTCACGTAGTACTATTTACATCAAGGCTTACGTGTCATAGGTAAGTAAAAGCACCAGCGTGTAGACAACAGCGATAGGAGGTAAAGGAGTAGGATTAGTTTTATTAGAGGATACTTTTTTTCTCCTTCCCATTTTCTCCCTAATTTAGTCGTGTTCAATTCCTCCCCATCACTAGGGGGCTCCACATTAAGGCTACTACTACCATTCAGTCGGGAGGGCCAAAGAATATAAAGTGTTTCCTTTGAACCACGTGACGCCAGCCGACCACATCTTTTCGAACTGCTCGCTCACGCACCGTTGGGGGCGGAGCCACACACTCGGAGGACAGCGCTATCCGCTCCTTCCACTTGCGTGAGCTCACAGACGCCCCTGATTGGCTGTAGAGCCGTGATTAATGTGGGAGCACTAAGTACATCTCATCTCTCCCCTCTGAGAGAGCTCGGCCAATCAGCTCTCTCTAGACCTCCACCTGCGAGAGGTTACAGCATCACCCGGGAATCGAACTTGCGGTCTCCAGATGATAGGGCGAGAACTTTACCACTGCGGATACTTTTTACTTTGACTCTATTACATCATACGGCAAATATCCGTACTTTTACTTAGCTACATTTCTAAATGGCATTGCATTAGCTACCTACGTTGGTGTGTAGTATTTAAAGTGGGAATTTCGCCACCTTACATGATTACGTAACTTTTACGCTGTTTAAAATCAAAAGCGGGAGCTGGTTGTAGACAGCAAAGAAGATACAACCCGATTGTGAAGCAGAGAGAAAGAGAGAGGGATTATACTATGATAAAGGCTACAGTGAGCTAATACAAGTCCTACACTTTTAATACTTACATCATTTTTAAGATGAGTACGTTTGTACTTTTACTCAAGAACATATATATATATATATATACATGGAGGAGTTTTACGTTTACTTTACTTACTCAAATAGAAGTTTCGTGTACTTTTGCCCACAAGTTTATGACGACATAACACACAAAGTCGATAAATCACACAAAGTCATATTCTGTCCTCGCATCTCTGATAACCTTAGGTTTGTTAATGATTCCAAAAACCTGTGTTTTTCTGGTCCAGAGAAAAAAAATCGCCTATCACCTGTTCATCTTCCTAGGAAAAAAATAATTAATCTAGCATCTACACATTTACCTCTGTGTGTAGTGCAGCGTGTTGTGGGATGTATAATGAGTACAGCATGGATGTGTGTATCTACCTGTGCAGAAGTCGGTCAGGCTCGTCCTAGAAGCCCTGGCTACTGATTTGTCCGATCATGTCACGAAAGATACAGCACGTCACATGATTTCACAGGAGTCCCGAAGACTGTACACCCTTTTCTTTAAATAGTCAAGTTATTATTAGCGGTAATTGTCATAATAGGTGCCATTATAATTCAACACAGGAACGCCTTGGAGTTCCTTGCAGGAAAAAGCTGCCAGAGTTTCCACACTATAAAAAATTTGTCTAAAAATACTTAGTTGTGTGCACCTTTGATCAGATGTATAATTATTTTTTTGAGTTAACAGAAAAAGAATATTAAATCTAGAACCTTAAAGGGTAATATGGTTTGTCCACCTTAAAACTATAAAGGAACACTAGAATATTATTCATTCAGACCAGGTGTTGAGACAAACCCTTACCGTTCCAATCCACCTTTTACTAACCCCGTTTCCTATGTAGCTCATATACACCACGCTTATCCACAAGGTTAGATTCTGCTTCTGCACCATTTTTTTTTAACCCTAAACAGCCCTCATTCGTCCTGGACGTTCCATTCGCTGTAATTTTAATAGAAGAAATGACTCTCGTTGTTCCAGATGGTGAGAACCCTCTCCAGACGCAGCCCAGCGAATCCGAGTCCAGCCAGCCCGCGCACAAGACGGTGATCCAGGAGAGCCGCGGCCTCGATTACGTCTCCCCTCCGAAGTACAAGAGCAGTCTGCTGAACCGCTACCTCAACGACTCGCTGCGACACGTCATGGCCTCCAACTCAGACTCGCGCAAGAGGAACCACTCGGGCTCGTTCAGCTCCAACGAGTACGACGACGAGCTCCTGTCGCCCTCGTCGTCTGAAACCGAGGCCAACTTCACCTACCGGACAGGTCAGGCGACACTTCCTGTAGAGAGAAATTCAGTTTTATACCATTTTTTTGGTTCCTTTACCGGTAGGATGTGCGCTGTCAGGAGAGAAGGTATAAACATTGATTAAGGAGATGCTGATTTCGATATTTCACTCATGGAAGAAGTCTCCAGTGTCAGAAAGTCTTTGTTCTCAAGTTTTGGTTTCTCTGTAGACGTGTTTTTTTTTTCTGTTAATGAATACTCAGGGTGAACGATTATAGGAATCCCACCCGGTCGGGATTTATTTATCGCGTCCTTAATTACAGACTGTTGCTGGGAATATCTGAGTCACATTAACAGCTGCGGTCCAAAACTGTACATATTTTAAAAATAACAATGTGCTGAAGTCCCAAGATGACAATCACCAGGATGACCTGCTAATTTAGAACGCGTTTGTGCCATCATTCGGCTTTTCTTTTTTCTTTTTTTTCCAGGATGGAAATTTGTATTACTCAGCGGTGTCATAGCTTATAGGAACACCTGTTAACGTCTCGGGAAGGAGAACGGTTCTGTCAGGCCAGACTCGTGGGGTTTTAATTCCGCGTTTGCATAATTTCCACCGCATTTTTTGTGAATGTTCTATTGCAGTGTTGGTTTTGTCTCTTTGCCATTATGGAACAGTTCTGGGCAATTAAGGAATGTTCTCCGTTTTGGAACTTGTAATTTAAGAAAGTTATTTGTGCGGCTCGCGTCCGAGCCAAACAAGGTATCCAACCGCAAAAGCGTCGATTCTCTTGCGTTTTTCTAATGGGGCGTAAGAGCGGCGGCGGTTATCGCGGCGATCTTATCGCGTCTTACATGCAGAAAGTCGTGCAGTTTTTAAGCAGGAGAGTGGGTCAGGGAGGTACGTGGCGTAGGCACGAGAATTCTTTCCCCAAGGTCAGCTCTGGTCAGCTTTCCGAAAATAACCGAGACGTCTGTGGTCGTGGGATTTACAGTGACGAAGCATAAACGGTCACTCGAAGAGAAATTTGCATTTACAGGAAAAAAAAAAAAATAGAGAATGCAAGAACGTGTAAATGTACATGCTTGCATTTTAACACACATTTCTAAAAACCTCGCTTAGTGCATATCCGAAACTCCTGATTCCCGAGCGAGGCTTATCCAAAAAAATATATATATATAAAAAAAAAAAATCGAGGCCCAGTTGACGCTTTCATGCTGTGACATTTCTTTCTGTGCTCTGCCTTCTTTCTTTCTTCAGCTCTCCAGATCTATCAGTTTTACAGCACCCGATTTCAGTACTTTTCCACACTCTGCAATGTACGCCGTGCGCCAACGCTGCTTTCAGTCAAACTGACAGGCCGCCCAGTGCAGCGGCGACAAAAAAAAATAATAATCCGAAAACAGAACAGAAAAATCCTATTATCCACCATCATTTTAAACATATAGAACAAGTCGAAGAGGGAAAAAAAAAAAAAAAAAAAAGTCCTGCTAAACAGTTTAGCGTGTCTCTCTGGCAGTTCTGGAGAGCTGGCGCGCGTCTGGACGTCGCTGCTAAACCCGCTGCCATTTCATCACACGGCGACGTGCATGGAAACATTCTCGTCAAACCAGAGTGGAATTATAGAGAAACATCAGAGGCTTTAGAAAAGCCTCACTTCACGCTGTTTCCTCCATGAGGATTCACCACTGCGGGGCCAGGAGTCGCACCACATGGACGCGGACAGCTTCTGCGCCCGAGTCTGCGGTATTTCACCGTCTCTACGGCTCACTTGTCAGTTCTCAGTGATTCACACCATCTACACTTTTCATATCTTTACTTTGTAAAAAAAAAAAATCTAATTCAGATAATGATTTAGTGAAAGTGACAGGAGAGAGAGAGAGAGAGAGAGAGAGATGGATTGAGTAAAGTCTGGAGTTTGGAAGCAACATTGAGTCAAAATAAACATGAGATTTTTTTTTTTTGCTTCAAGTCTAAACAGACAGCGGAGCAAAAAACAACACGTGACTAAAAGCCTCTCGATCCTAATACCCTGTATATCTCTCGCATTTATTTATTTTTTTTGCACGTATTTTCCCCTGATTTTCTCCCAAATTTTTTTTTTTTGTCTCATTTAATTCCCACCATCCTGATTAGAACCCGCCCCCATCGACGACTCCTGTTTCATCCGTTTGCATCTTTATAAGCTGCTGCTTCTACACCGCTAGGGAGCGGCGTAACACACTCGGAGGGAAGCGCTATCCTCACAGATACACTTAATTGGCTAGAGCCGCTACGATTTAAGACGGGGTGCGATCAGGCCACGCCTCCCTCCTGAGAGAGAGCACACTGTAGCTGTAACATCCCTCAGGAACTGAAGTCGTTCTCTCCGGATGATACGAGAGAACGAATCAGGCTAGCGAATCAAATTTGATTAGATTTAATTTCATCAAAATGTGGATAAAGGCAGCTCGGTGGCTTACTGGATTAGCACCTGCAGGGTCATGGGTTCGATTCCCGCCTCAGGTCTGTGCAGACTAATTGCCGTTCCCAAAATGCCTGTAGTGTGTGAATGATTGTTTGTTTGCCCTGCGATGGATTTGCACCCTGTCCAGTGTGTACTCTGCCTCATGCCCTAAGTCATATGGGCCCCCTGTAACCCTGTACATAGGATAAAGCGGCTGCTCCCAATAAGGGGTCACCACAGCGGACTATCCAGTCCGCACTACAACTTGGCACAGGTTTTACGCCGGATACCCTTCCTGACGCAACCCTCCCATTTTATCCGGGCTTGGGACTGGCATCCAGTGGCTGGGGTTTGGGCACTGGCTGGGGTTTGGGCACTGGCTGGGAGTCGAACCCGGGTCTTCCGCATGGCAGGCGAAACACCTACCACTGAGCCACCAGTGCCCTCATAGGATAAAGCGGTATAGACGATGCGTGAGTGGGTGATGCGGTAGCCTCCTGCAGACTGGGAGCCAAGAGAGAGCTGATTGCCCGAGCTATCTGAGAGGGTGGGATGGGAGGCACTCTAGCACTCTTACATCAATTACGGCTTAAGCCAATCATGGGCATCTGTGAGCTCATGCAAACGCACCAGCGAAAAATATAAAGTTTTACGCAACCATGATGGAGTCTGAAACGCCGGCCTCCCAGGAACTCCTTTAATGGCTCAAACATGTGGAAATGTCTTGGAGCGAGGTCAGGACTGTAGTTAGCGACAAGATATCCGTCGATTTCTTTTTCAAGGATCAAGCGTTCCACTGGCTAACGACTGCAACAGGCTCTGAACCACATTCTTCATTCACTGATCGTACGGCCTTCTTTAAAACGTTTGCGCCATTCAAATGTTTAACTGCGGCTAAGAGTCTCATCACCGCACTGCGCTTGAAGTCTTCTGTAAATGCTGATCGCTTCATTCACCAGTAACTTCATCACAAGTCCCGATTTGACTTGAACACCTCGTATATTAATAATTAAATCTCACTGTCGGTGTGGGTCTAAAACTTGTTTGTATCATGTTTACTTAATAAGATTGTCGCTAATGATAAGGATTATTTTGCTAGTGTAACCTGATCAGGAGTCACTCAGGGTTTTTTTTTCTACATGACTTTTCACTTTACATACTTTTTTATCCTTTTATATCCCTGTAGAGACTCCTTACAACCTGATTGGTCAGGACTTGTAAAAAAAGTCTTTGATGTAATTCTGTGCGTTTTTAAAGGAGAGCAAGTTGAGAACAATGAAAAAAAAAAAAGCCAAATGAATTGTTACTATTTTTAATAGTCCTGATTTTCTCCCTAATATAGTAATGTCTAATTCCCACCCATCTCCCAGTATTCAGCAAAAAAAAAAAAAAAAAAATTTAATTGTGCACCTCCAGCTGAGGGACTGCAGGCCTCTAAAAATGCTGTGGCAGTTCGGCTGATAAGTGCTGATGTGGTTAAGGTTGGGGCTTCAGGGGGAAGTTCAGTAGTTAAGCAATTGGATTATGGTTCGGGTTCAAATCCCACCACCACCAAGTTGTCCCTGTTGGGCCCTTGAGCACGGCCCTTAACTGCTCAGATGTATAACAAGATAAAAATGTAAGTCGCTCTGGATGAGGGCGTCTGCCAAATGCCTAAAAATGTAAATGTTGGGCCCTCGAGCGCAGCTCGCAACCCTCAACTGCTCAGATGTATGAGTGAGTCGCTCCGGATGAGGGCGTGTGCCAAATCCTGTAAATGCTCAGAATCTTTAGCACAGCAGGAGAGAGCGTGAAGATCACGTGTGTTCATTTAGTTTTTGAACCCATTACACTAGATGTGATATACACTGATGTAGAACTGTGGGGTGTCTGTAGAGTCGTGCATCTCTGATCGACATATTGTTTTAATTTTGCGATCAGCAGGAAGGTAGTTCACCTCCTGAGAAGTTTTACACACACACACATATTCAGGCAGTGAAAGCCTGAACCCTTAATGGAAAGTAACATCAGAAGAGATTTTACAAAGTTACATACAGTAAATATTTTTACTCCAGGTCCGAAGCTGTATCTGGCTCCGATCCGTGCGAGGATAACGGGTCGAGGGCGAACTTACAAGGGTTCGACGTCCCACAGAGGCAACAGTAGGAGGCAATAAACCTCGACTCAGATGTTGACTCAAAGCAGCAGAGTGTGAAAACGTGGCACAGGCTACAGTAGGTTTCGGTTATTCGCTATGTGTGCAATTTGTAAGTCATTTTTGTGTTGCAGTTGGAATTCCGTCAGGTCGGGTCGGTCACATGACGCTCATTAAGTTTTTTTTTTTTTTTTCCCCGCCGAACAAAACCTGACTTTGGCATCTGGGATCCGTCATTGATTACAACACCGCCTATTAAATATTATTACCGGAGTAGGCGATTGATTACGGTTAAGTTGAAACAAAGACCTTCTTCGCCCTCAGAGCTTCCATCAAGCCCGAGAGCCTGTTCGGTAGCGCACAGGAATTAGGGTCAAATGATTTATTAATGCTTTAAAGTAGCTCTTGGCGCAGGTGCTGTTTGAAGAAATCCGAGCTGGAGATGTTACAGGCGAAGGAGATCGAAAAAAAAGGGGGGAAAAAAGCATGCATTTTGTGTGTGAGAGGTCGCAGGCCAATTTTCCCTCTCACATCTCCCTTGCGAGAGATTTTTGTGTGTTTTTTCATCCCTGATCTGGCTGCTTTCAGCAGAATAATAGAGCAGGTCCACTATTACAAGATAAACTTAAGCGGATACTTCAGGAAAGGCCCGTGAACACTGGACAAAGAATGTTAGAAATGCGTCTGAGGGCAAAATAAATACCTCTGCTGTGTGTGTGTGTGTGTGTGTGTGTGTGTGTGTGTGTGTGTGTGCAATCTAAAGCTCCAGTATACGGTACTAGAGAGTTGAAAAACACCTGATGGTAATGTTGGAGTGTTTAGGAATAGTCTGGGTCTGTAATCAGACTTGTCTAGCCGTCTGGGGAAAAATGAATCAGACGCCGCCGTAGACGAGTTCTGTAGATAAAAAAACAAAAAAGCAAAAATGATCAAAACTCTGATTAAGTTTTAAAATCTCCTTTAAACACATGCATACATTTTATCAAAAGAAGTTTTTGTTTGTTTTTTGTTTGTTTGTAGCCTTTGTTCTATCCCTGCGTTAATCCTTAAACACACTTTTTTTTTTTTTTTTTTTTTTTAGAATAACCAGATTTATAATCCTGAAACGTACTACAGTAGAATATGAGAAATATATTTCACTACAGGAACGTTTGTATACGTGTTATAATTAAAAAATGTTTTATGTCTATCCATACACTCACCGTCCATTTTATTAGGAACACGTGCACCTTGATGCAGTTATCCAAACCAAATATGTTTCAGTGGAATTGTGCGCAAAATCACACTTAAAATGTTCACATCAAATGTCAGAACGAGGAAAATTGTGATCTTTGTCACTTTAACAGTGGTTTGATTGTTGTTTCCAGATGGGCTGGTTTGAGTGTTTAGAAACTCCAGATCTCTTTACATAAAAAAAAAACAAAAAAAAAAACAGATTAAGACAAATTGGTTCAAGATGCCAGGAAGGATGATATAGTAACTCAAAGACAAGAAGTTCCTGTTCCAAAATCTTTTTGTTTATTATTATTATTATTATTATTATTATTATTATAACGTTTGCATTTGAGAAGGTAAAATGTTGCAGTTCCTCTATAATCCTGCAGGTGGATTCACACATCCTGCACTTTAAACCATTCACAGGTTAACAGCGTCCTGTGTGTTCTGTGGGGCAAATTATTTTCTAAGTTTGTTTAGATTTGTAGCAAAATCAAAAATCGAATCCAGATATTTATACAATCGTGATGCTTATAGAATCGCAATACACATCAGATCGACACCCAGGTATCGTGATAACATGGTATCGGCTGGTCCTCTGTGATTCTCATCCCTAAGTAGCGCATCATCATGTAATCATACAACAACTGGATGGTAACTCTGTTTCTCAGATATCTGACCCCTACTAAATAAAAATAAAAATAAAACCACGGTAGGCGGAAAAGCATCTCATGCAACACTTTAAACATTGACGTGGATGATGTTTAATTCATTTGATTCATGTTCCACTCCTGTCAGCCAGGAGAAGGAATCTGAGACTATTGTGGGTAACACCGGACACCTGAGGACTAGAAAAAGACCAGAAGTTTAGCTTCACCTGTCCTGTTACAGTGAGACAGATCAGATCTTCCTCATTCTGATCATTTGAGATGAATATTAAAGTTCCTGTAGCTGTAACTGCGTAAGTTTATGCGTTATGCTGCTGCATGATTGGCTCGTTGCATAATTCCACAAAAGTTCAGGTGTACAGGTGTTCCTAATAAAATGGAGAGCTAAGACGGAGACCCCACGAAATTTGGCTACTCGTTTGTTGGAAGTGGACTCGAGACAAGTTTCATCAGGAGACCGTAATCCATCAGCAGAGCTCTTTTATCAAAGGCTTCAGTAACCAGTGACGTCGGCATGGAAACCCTAAAGTCCGTCCCTGTAGGATAAGAGCTCTGGGAATGGATCTCGAAATGATGGAGGATAGATCTCCAACACAAATCTGTCTCAGCTCAGTGGAAAAAAAAAAAAAAAAACCCTACCTGTAAGTCCTGTGTGAAATATCTGGAATAAACTCCTCCATGTGCTTCACCCGAGGAGAGAAAGTGCAGGTCGTCCGGGTCCAGATCGAGCTCTGCTGGATCCATCCGTAGGCGGAGTTGTCTGGATCCGGGCGAGATTTAGTGAAGCGTACGTCGGAAAATAAATTTCATTAATTACAAAATGAGCAACCGAACAGGTGTGGTGCTAGAGAGCACGATGAGTAACACGGCGATCCTGAAAACGACACGACCGGCAAGTATAAACGTTTTTTTAATTTATTTCTTTGTCAGTAAAAGCTCTAGAGAGTGGATTGTGAGAACAGTGTTAGAAGGATCAGAGAAACACACACACACAAACGCACAAAGGGAAAAAAGAAAGAAAGTAAAATAGCTTAAATGATGCAAATGAGCTGTGGAGCGGTGGAACAGAGTGCGCGTCTGTTCCTGACACAGCGCAGATATGCTTTTTCCATCTCCGCACATAATTGCATTTGTTTTGGCCCGAATGCCCGAGTACGGTCAAACAACCCACGGGCTGTTCGCCTGTAACTCTCCAGATGCAGATGCAGGTTTTCTCGCCAACACGCACATGCCTTTCGGCATTTAGATTTACACGCGAGCGAGCTAGCGATGCCAACATGAGCTCACACACACACACACACACACGAAAAAAAACAAAAACAAAAATCTGTCTTTGCATTAGATTTGCTTTCGCTCGTAAGCCATTTAATCCAGTTTCGCCCGCCGTGTTCTTGTTGCCAAGGCAAAATATTGAGACTGCAGGATATTTCAGTGAGATTCGGTGCCCAAAGTATTTTCCTACTTTGTTGAACGCGAGAGTTCCAGCGCGTAACGAGGATCTGGATTCCTCTTCCCTTTGTGAGAGCTTATAACATTATACTGTAGCTTTACTACTTAAAGGAGGAGAAAGCAAATCTAATGTAATAGACTTTTGTCTCAAATCAAGTGAAAACCCCGACAAGGTCGGCTCTTTATGTGGGTGGAAAGAGATCCATTTTTTTCATACGCAGTTCTGGCTCTGTGAACGGGAAGCAATGAAAGTGGCTCGGAACGCAACACAGAACACTGTTCTAGCCAATCAGCAACGAGGGCCGTCCGTGCTTAATGATGTTTTATATTAATATATTGATCTGCTAGGCGGCATTGTGGCCTTGAACCTTCAGGGTTGGGGTTCGATTCCCACCTCGGGTTTATGTGTGTCCTTGCAGTTCAGGTAGCTCAGTGGTTAAGGCATTGGACTACGGTTCGGAAGATCCCAGGTTCAAACCCCACAACCACCAAGTTGCCACTGTTGCCCTTGAGCCTTGGGCCCTTAACCCTCAACCCTCAACTGCTCAGATGTATAATGAGATAAAAATGTAAGTCGCTCCAAATGCCTAAATGTAAATGTTCCCACTCTCTCATCGTCTATACCGTTATATCCTGTATTCAGTTTCACGGGGGGGGGGCGAAGACTTAGGGCACGAGGCGGGGTACACCCTGGACATGGTGATTGGCATTCCAATCCAATTAACTGTTATGATTGATTGGTACCACGTCCTGGTCCTGGTCACCTGGTCCCCTAAGCCTTGGTCAGCTAGTGTCTCTGCCTTAGCAATGCATGAATTTGTGGGTGAGAGGGTTTGGTTTAAAGGGGCAAAGCTTCTTAAGGAGACCTAGAATAAAGGGTGTCTCCATTTATCTTTCTGCAGTATCGCTGACTGCACCATTAATTGCAGCTCTATATACATCTCATCTATACCGGTGGGGTACACCCTGGAAGGCACACACTCGCATGCTCATTCAGGCAATTTAGGAAGGCCAATTAGCACCCAATCGGAGTACCCGGAGGAAACCCACCAAGCACAAACTCCATGCACACAGACCCAGTGGCGGGAATCGAACCCAGTCCCTGGCGCTAACCACTAAGCCACTGTGCCGGTGCTCTATATACAGTACTTGTTTTTAACATGTTTCAAAAATCTACAATGTTTAATTGCTTTTTTACTTCCTCTCTAGAATCCATGGACTGTGGCTCTCAGTTCCACGACGTGTAAGTGACTCTTTATATGTCCCTCCTCCCTCATTCCCTTCTAATCAAAGTGCTCCAGACAAGACACATCACATGACGTACTGCTGTATCTCCTCCTCCTCTCAGGTGCAATCCCAAAGGAGGCGTCCGAGTTAAAAGCGGCGCGTACTGGAACGAGCTCCACGCGGCCATGGCGCTGACCAACCTGGCGCAGAGCGAGGAGGCCGCGCCCGCAGGCACCACCAGCTGCATCATCCAGAAATCCTCGCACATAGCGGAGATTAAAACTGTCAAAGTCCCGATCGCGCCCCCTCAGTAGTGCTCAGACGACTCCGAGGTCGACTTTGAGGAGGAGACTTCGCCGAGACGCCGAAACACGGACCTGCAGCGGAGAGGAGCTTCGGTGTTTTATAAGGACATGATTTGGACGTATCACCGACGTGCCTGATTATGAGTTATGACATCCAGACATCCAGCGATGTCTGATGGATCGAAGTTTGGTTTAGACTCTTGAGGAGAGCAAATTTCTGATTCTGAAATCATAAAGTGACATCTGCTTTTTTAAATATCATGTTTTTTGTTTGTTTTTTTGCGATCTTTCATATACATGTTTACCACTTTTTCCTAAGTTAAGTATAGTGTTTACTGAGGCAGGATTATTGTCCAACGATTATTGCTCAACAGTTGTTTCTCATTATTTTTTATTATAGAGGTACAGCCATACTAACGTTGCCTTGTGTATCTGATGATTGATGAGCCTCCAGGGAAATAATAGCCAGGTTATATCATTTTCTCGAACTCTCGCTGACCCATCTGTGAGTAATCAGCTCTCCGTGGATCGCTGACGGTGACTCAGATCATCGTCGCTCACTGCGTCCTGACCAGATTCGCCGGGTTTCAAAATATTGTCTCGGAAATATTTCTCTCTTTCCAGCATTTCTCCTTTCAATAAAACCAGACGACCTGATCCTGTTTGTCTTTCATTATGTAAAAAAATGTCCGTGGTGACAGACGTTTTTAGCGAACACACCCCGTTGTAGACGTCGAGTAAAGTCTGCTATTTCATGACCTGTTATGGGAAGCTAATGCACAAACATCCAAAGCAAATATGACATGACGGGAATATTAATATAGCAGAATTCCTTTATACGTCAAGTAAATATCCGACGCCACAAATTCTTTAGGGAGCTCATATCCGTTAGGGGCGTTCGAGTCAAACTGGGACTTGTGATGAAATTTCTGGTGAATGAAGTAGAAGACAAAAGAGCTTGACGTTTACAGAAAACTTCAATCACAGTACAGTGATGAGACTCTTCGGCGCGGTCACACATTTAAACGACGATCCGGGACGATGTGGCTCTGGGGCCGACTGCAGTCGTTCCCGTGAACATTCAACATCCTTGAAAATTGGCAGATAACGAATTGTCGTCAGCTTGCACAAGAGACGCATCTGTTTGTGGGAACTAAACACACAATCATTTACCAAGGGTTAGGGTTAGGGTTGCACTTTACAGGAACTCGGCTGGGAGGATTATTGCCACATCCCCCGGACCTCGTTTCAAGGCATTTCTACATATTTAGTAGATTAAAGGAGTTCCTGGGGGACCAGTGTTTCAGACATGAATCAGACTGGCTGAGAAAACTTTCAAACTCTGGGATAAGTGCATTAGTGTAGCAGGGGATTATACAGAGAAAATCCCGCTTTGACTTGAACACCCCTCATAAATTTTCCCATTTCTTTCCTGTCACTAATATCTGGTTGATTGATAATTTTTATCATATTTTCTACAATCTATATGTAAATATAACATGCATAAGAAAGCATCTTTAATGTATTAACAGTACCTCCACTTTGCCACCCCATCCTTGATTATTCTCCTAGAAAATCGTGCCTGTGTGGCCGAGGAGTTTCTTATCTTGCCGCCCACTCCATGCTGAAACACTTAGCGCCGCTCGTATGTAAAGCCTCCTCTGATGTTAAGAAGATTTCTCCAGCACAGATAAGCGAGTGCATTCCAGTTACGCACCTTGATAATATTAAATATGAGTCGAAGCTGAACAGTATTTTGACAGGAGATATGTTGCAGATTGTATTGTATTACAGCTGTTTGATTTTTTTTCTTTCTTTTTTCAATGTCTTCTTATCTAAACTTTGATGATTTATGTATGCTTTTACGTTCCCCCACCTGAGAGCGTTTCAGCTACACCCTTTAAATCAACAGTGTTAGGATATTTTTTTTTTTCTCCCCACAAATTGTCCTTTATCACTGTTACAATTTCAAAAGTGGTTTGTGGTTTGGAAATGAAAGCATCTGGGAGCTGTGGGACGGAGCTGAAAAACCAAGCGGCATAAACATCTGTGTGGTTTTTTTAAACAGCTGGTGGAGAACCACACCTGACTGCTCTGGGAGAGAGATGCACTTGTCGGTGGACACTCAGGTCATTCGGCGTAGTTATGTAAGCAAGAAGATCAAATTCTAGAGTTGAGTTCAAGTGTAGCGTTTGTGATCCGGATCTGTCGTGTTAAGTCCGAAGAACTTGTCACTTCCAGTGAAGAAAGCCATCATGAAGCTGAAAGATCGCAACACACCCTTCAGAGAGATAGCAATAACATTTATCGCAGCCAGTTTAACCATGTGATGCAGTCTTTAAAAAATAAAGAACGTACTGGTGAACTCGGGAACACCGGGAGACCACGAACAGAACTGCGTTGGATGATAAAGGAATTCTTTCCCTGGTGAAACAAAACCACTTGGCAACATCAGGCCAGATTGAGAACATCGTCCAGGAGACGGGCGTGTCTGTGTCAGCAGAGTCAACAACCGAGAGAGGACTTGAGAAAGGGTGTGATAGAAGATGTTAAGCAATTAGTCAGCCATACAATGAGGATAAACAAAGTATAGTTTGTTCAATATAATCATACAAATCATGGTATTGGTGCTAAAAAGTGTCTCACCTAGGTGTAGTGTCCGTAACCTTTTTGAATCAATGAATTGTCATTCAGATAAAACTTGGCCAATTTAGATTTCACATGAAAAGACATAAACCTGAAAAAGTGTATTATTCTAAGATGCAAAATTGTTAAGATATCGCAACATGAATTTGACATGGTTACGGACACTACAGATTTTTTCCTTTTTTAAGCTTTTACTGAAACAACTATTTAAGTAACAATTTTTTAAGCATAAGTCATATGCTTCCAGAGGTTTACACCAATCAATACTCATAAAGAAATGTGAATAATTTGCATTTTAAATGATTATTGTTTGAAGTGAGACAGAATAACGCAGAAAAATGGGCATTTTTGTGGCACGTATAAAATCATCTCTTCAAAACAGCTGAAGTTCGCAACTTGAATTTTTAGGGAAGCGAGATCGGTCACTTCCATGTTGCATAAACTTTAGAAGTAGCTTCTTTGGCCACACACATTTTCTGTATTATATGTATAACATACAAAAATAATACTGTTTTTTTGCAAAATATCAAATTAATTAATGTATTTATAGCAATATCTATGAAACCCTGTACAGTTCTGGAATGATGAGAAGGGAGGAATATGGAGAAGGGAAAGGAACTCGGTTCAAACCACACTATATACAGTGCTTCGTGCTGCAGATGGATCTGAGACGTATCGAGACTTGTGTAAAAGAAGCAAAGAAATGAAATGGCCAGATGCAAGCAGGAAGTGAAGAGAAGCAGAGCCTCACCAGAGACGGGACTCTCTGGTGAGGCTCTTGCATATACATTACAGCACAGTGAAATTCTTTTCATTTGTACACTACCTGTTAAAAGTTTGGACACCCCTTCTAACTCCATGGTCGTTCCTGATATTGTTATTTCTTTCTAACGCTGTAAAACAATACTGAAGGCGTTTATCCAAAATCTGCAATAATCTCCTTTGAACAGTTGATATTGAGATGTTTCTGCTACTTCTGCTCTGCAAAGCTTCATAACGGCTCTAATCTGAGGTGCTGTTTGTTAATTGCTGGTTTCTGAGGCTGGTGACTCTAAATGACTCTAAACTTCTCCTCTGCAGTAGAGGTCAGTTCTGGTCTTGCTCTCCTGGGAAGGTCTTCATGAGAGACAGTTTCATCATCACGGTGCTTGATGGGTTTTGCAAATGCACTTGACACAATACTGTTCTCGCAAGAACCGTTCCAGAACAGCCGACCATCATGTCTTGAAATAACACCTGACTGTTGTTTTGCAATCTCTGGTATTGTTCTAGAATGCGGAAAATAAATCACTAAATGCAAAACACATGAATTGGATTAGAAGGTGTTTTGACAGGTACTGTATGTCCCACGTAGTGCGCTGGGGTCAGAGCACATGATACGGTGCCCCTGGAGCAGACAGGGTTAAGGGCCTTTTGCTCAAGGGCCCAGACTTGGAGCTCAGCTTGGTAGAGCTGGGGTTTGAACCTCTGACAGTCTGATTACACTCACCGAGCTTCAACTGTTCTTCAGGTAGTCACTGACTGTGATGGGTTTTGGAACAAAGACTAAATGGAGTCATTTGATTATGGTTAGACTACCAAGCTGCCAAGGTCACATGGTGGTTAAGTGATGTATGTTTAATATATAATAAATATTTATATGAATTGAATACTTTTTTAAAAAGTTTCTCAGATCTATTTTATGGCAACAAAATACTTATCTATTACTAATTAATACTTTATTTGATTTATAGCCTTGGAATATTAACTTCTGGGCTTGAAATATTATCTTTTGGCCCCAATCTACATTTGTGGCCTCCTTATGGACTCAATATAGTATTTCATGATCCCACTACAGGTGGCACTATGGTGTAATGGTTGGCACTGTGGCCTCGCACCTCCAGAGTCAAGGGTTCGAGTCCCACCTCAGGTCTGTTGCTCCTGTTTCCTCCAACAGTCCAAAGATTAACAGACGTCCCCAAATTGCCTGTAGAATGTGTGTGTGGATTGGCACCCTGTCCAGTGTGTACCCTGCCTCATGCCCACAGTCTCCTGGGATATAGAGAAGCTCCAAGCCAACATCACCCTGTACAGGATATAAAAGATGAATGAATGAATGTTATTACAGGAATATTTATTTATTTTTCAATACATTTTCTTGTGAATTTAATAAATGATTCAGTGGACTTAATATATTAATTTGTGGCTTTAAAATATCTTTCACCTTATAATGCTATCTTATTATCTTAATAAATTATTATAGCTTACATTTTTGGTCTCCATCGCCTTAATGTATTACATTGTAACCTAAAATATTACATACACCATTCAATATATTCCCTGATATCATACAACAGGCAGTTCCGATCGAGTGATCTGATTGGACGAGATTCCACAAGTGCTGATAACAGACAGTAACAGCACTGGGACACTTAACATTATGTATCACTCTGCGTCCCAGGTGTCCTAACATTATTCATTTTTAATCATTATTATTATTAAAGTTAATGACAGTAACTGTACTGGGTCTCAGCGTGTGTGTGACAGAAGGTCTGTACGGTCCGCAGTGCTGAGGTGAGAGAGCAGCTGCCTGACAAAACCTACATACACAACCAGTCACAGAAGCACCTTCAGTAAGAACACACATCTGATAACGTTATGTCGTCTTAAACACTTCGTCTCCTTAGTAACTGCTGAAGCGCCTCTGAACCGTCCGTGTTCTTTGATTTACAGTTACAAAGCTAAGGGATTAGGGATTAGGGATTAGGGACTGTACACCCTACATAGCACACTAGCTTTCCATTTCACACTATTTGGAATTTAACCCAAGAACAGAAGAAGAAGTTAACAAAGCTGATATTCTAAAGCAGAATAAGTGGAAATATAAAGATAAACTTATGAGATTTACAGGACTGTCCACCACCTCCATGGTTTATTTTCACCTCACCAACTTTCACCATGTTAACAGTAACACTAACAGTCGGTCGCCAGCTCCGCCGGTCACGGTTAGTTAGTTAGTTGGAGCAAAATAACTGATTATTAAACAAACAAGTCGTAATCTGGAGTTTTAATGTTCTCCCCGTTCTTGCTGGGTTTCCTCAGGGTCCTCCAGTTTCCTCCCAAATGCAGATTAGACTAACTGGTGTCTCCAAATTGTCTGTGGTGTGAATAAGTGTGTGTGCACTGTGATGGATGTGAACACCGCCTCGTACCCTAAGTCTCCTGGGATAGGATCATTGTGGTTTTAATGTTATCTCACAGCCTGAATAAAGTGTCTCGCGTCCTTAATATATTATCTTATGAACATTTCACAGTGTCGATAAACACTATATGGCCAAACGTATGTGGACACCCGACCTACTACAGCCCTCCCATAAGAGTGGTGCTTAAAACCTGTGCCAAGTTGTGTGTGTGTGTGTATCAGATGGTCCGCTCGACGGGAGCAGTCGAAAGACTAACCACAACATGGTGCATTTCTTTTGTCCGTGTATGTAAAATCGTGGACTCAGGGATTTATATTCCTGATTTTAATATCATTGTTAGAAATGATCACATGGTGCCTCAGGTGCTCTGCAAGATCCAGTCCAAGATGTGGGTTTAATTAATACATGAACGAAGTCAGAAATCTACCAAGACAAACATCTAGAGCAGTCATCATAATGGGACGAATCAGGTTTCCTGTAACGTTATACAGCTTCCTTTGGAAACTGACATACGTCTTGCCGACGGAGCGCCATAACCATAAGGTCACGCATAACCTTCATTAGGTAAACACATTCAGCAAAAACAGCAGCGTGACATTAGAGGTATTTAATAACGGCCCATTCCTGAGGTGTGTCTGTTCAACACACGCAATCGGCGTCCGTCTTTCACCGGGACGAGTGATTGATCGACGTGAACCACACGCGACTGCAATAACACGGAATATGAATGGCTCTACTCATCCGGGTATTTGTTGCCATAAGGCAGCCATGTTTGGGGTCTTCTCTCCGCTTATTGACACAGTAACAAGATACCGAGACGCGAGGACCAAGTTCCTGTCTGTCTAATGAACTGTCTCTGGTCATCTGGAGTTCATTTTCAATTTCTCGAACTCACGCATAATATGATAGATGATAAATACCTAATTTAAATAAATATACAGGGATTTTTTTCTTTTTATTATTCAAATTTAATCAATTTAAATACCAGTTTCCTTTATAGCACAATGAAGCATTTAGTAAAGATAAACAAAAAGGTTCACAAAGGTTCATTTCTACGGTGCACAGCACAAACCGACACTGTTAAACTTTTCGTATTGTCAGAACCGGGAACTGAAATGGGTCGGTCATGAACCTACACAGTTTCCTGGGAGAGGTTTCAAGCCCCCGTGATCTTGTATACAGGATTAAGCGGTAAAGAAGACGAATGAATGAATTGAATAATAATAATTAGGTTAATTACAAACAAAAATAATGTAATCAAAATTGAATAGGTTTAACGTCTCTCGTTGTAAATTGGTTTTGGGGCAAGAAGTTACTGCCAGATTTCAGGTGATTTATTGAATGAACGCATTTCACGGTCTGATCTCAAAATAAATACACCTGATCCTGGAAAGCCAAAAACGCCTCAAGTGAAAGAACATTTCAGATCCAAGTTATAACTAGGTCTGGGCAATATGATGAACAATAAAAACAATAATCATCATATGCTAATTTGTAACATTCATAAAACACGACATGAATCACGGCTAACTAACGGCCTGCAAAACAGATGTGCTGCATAACATCTGTAAAGATTCTCAGCTGTTAAACAGAGCTTGATAATCAATTTAATGCCTGCAGAACACTTGAAACATTGAAACCATTTTAAGAATTATTTAAAAAAATAAAAAAATAAACGTATTCATGACATCATTACACGGATATCGTCGAATCGTCCGGCGCTAACTGGAACGCTCTAAAAGTCCAAGGAAATGTTAAAGAACTGATAAACATCATGTATATTTAAATAATGCTGAATTTATACAGCAGGACCAAAAACTCTGGTTTCATGTGATTCTGAGTTTTTAACTTACAAGAGGTGTTCAAGTCAAACCAGGACTGGTGGTGAAATTTCTGGTGAATGAACATTTGAAAGCGGCCGTTCCTTGAAAATCAGCACGACTTCTCACTGACTGTGTGAACTGTACACACAATCATTCACCAACACCACTTGCACGTTACAGGAACTCGGCTGGAAGTTATTGCCGCATCCCACGTACAGTCCTGACCTCACTCCAAGACATTTCCACATGTTTCCAGCCATTAAAGGAGTTCCTGGGAGGCCGGCGTTTCAGACATGAAGCAGGCAGTCCGATCACGGCTCCGGCGTACTGAGAAAACTTTCTACCTTGATTGTGTCCAAGCGCTAGTGAAACACTGGGATAAGTGCATTAGTGTAGCAGGGGATTATATAGAGAAATAAAGGGAGTTTTTTTTTTTACTCTCATAACTGTGTTGTTATTCTGTACAATCAAAAGTTCTGATTGGATCCAAACACCCCTCGTATCAGAACTGAAGATTTTTTTTTTCCTCATTTAGTGAAAAAATTGTTCAGGACTGATTCTGATAGAATACTGACGTCAGCTCACTTGGGAAAAAAGCAAAGTGGTATCTGGTAGTACCAGGTCTGATTCTGATCCCTTTTCTAATGTTAGTTTTGGAGCCACTTTGGGTACGAAAGAAAAAAAAAAATGTAAAGATGAAAGATGAAAAGGTGAAGATCAAAAATCCATATAAAATACTCATCTTGTGCACGGTCTAGAAGAGAAAACTACGAGGCAGGCAGATTAAATGAAATTTTATTGCAAAAGAAAACAGTACTGATGCTCTCAGTGAGACACTTCCAATCTGATCCGATCTTAAGGTAATACAGAATCCAATCCAGGACACACACTTTACCTTCGACAGCTCTGTGACTTGCTCGTGAGAGATCGACACTAATAAACGAGTTGTATGCAGGGAAAAAATTTTCAATTTGTTAACTGTTGGAATTTCCACCAATCTAAAAAAAAGAGAGGTTTATTTGTTTATAGTTTATTTGTCAGATTTTTATTTATATTAATATGTAAATTTGAAGGCACAAGAACCATTCGGCTCAGAATATTTGTCTAAGATTTGGTTTTGGTTTGCTTTATTTTACGAAAGCTTTTCATTATTATGAAAAAAAAAAGTGCTAAACTCTCTTGAACCTGATGAATGTCGGGTTAAAAACCTTTCTTAAAAATCATCTACTTTTTTACACTGTTGTAACGGTAAACGTGCTCCTGGTACAGACTTCACAGTACTGTGTGTATCGGTGCAAACGGAAGCGATGACACCGACTGCGCATGCTGTCTGCTTGAGAGATGTTCGGCTAATATCGGGTAATGCGACGGCTACCGCCTTGTAACATGCTTTAACATCACTTTTACATACAGCCACTTAAAAACAAATGGGTTTAAACAATCAGATCGTCTGATTTACTTTAAGAAAGTACTGACACCGGCTTTAAAATAAGATCAGGTTTAATACACGCTCTCGGATATAGATACACTGGGTGTAATGGTACTGATCACTGAACATAATGTTGATATAGTGTTTAGGATTTACTAAAACCCGGGGTCCGGTGCGACCCACATTGACGGGGAACAGAACCCCTTTTTCCTCTCCGAACGTGCTACCGTTCTACTGATCAGGAACAGTGTAAATGAAATCAATCAGGACTACTGAACTACTGATGTCTAACAGTTCTAGTGCTTTAGTGTGATGTTAGATGAATAGTTAATCGACGGTCGTGTTTAACACAGCGATTAGAGGTTTAACGATGTCTAAAATAAAGGAAAGTCAGAAAAATAAAAACAAGCAGTTTTTAGGATGGAGAAAAAAAAAAAAAAAAAAAAAAAACAGGACTCGCATGCCAGGATAATAATACACATCAGTGGTCCATGACTGGGAATGAAGAGTGTTATTGCGTTTAAAAAGTTCTATTGATGTAAAAGTCGATAAATCAAAAACAATATGAACTGAAAGAGGGGAAAAAGAAGAAAAAAAAAAAAAGCACTTCATATATTTTTTGTATGAATATTCCTCAAGAAACATTACCAGGAGCATGCAAAGTGAGGACATTATAAAGACAGCAAACAGGATGGTGTTTGGTGCAGGGGGAAAAAAAGAAGCAGGCGACACTCAAATTATTACAAAAATAAAGCAAATATATTATATTAGATGAAGCAAAGAAGCTTATGGACGAAAGCACAGAGTGGAACTTGATGGAAATTTTAGCACGGTTAATCTCTAAATTCGAGAAACTAATCCCACCCTGTGGGGATTCTCCACTTAATTAACTGCCCCTGTTTTTTACTCTGTAATAATTATCACACAGAGAGAGAGAGAGAGAGAGAGAGAGAGAGAATGATGTCAGCATCGGTCCTTCTGTTTCAGTAAAAGTGACGTCGTGACAGCAACGGTAATTCAACGCAGCTCTATGATAAGTTAGATTAAAACACCATACAGAAACCGAAGTGGAAGGACAGACAGGGTGTGTGTGTGTGTGTGTGTGTGTGTGTGTGTGTGTGTGTGTGTGTGTGTGTGTGTGTGAGAGTGAGAGCGTCCTTCGGCTGCCCGGACAGAGCCGACCTTCGCTTCTCGTTCAGAAGCCAGGAATCGCAGTTCGTTTGTTTTTTTCCGGTGAAATAGTTGGGAGTTATATGAGCGAGCAGTATCCTCCACAGCTGCCGTAGCCCTGCGTCTGCTCCTCTCCGAGCGGGACACCGCGGTTCTGAGCGCTGCTCTCCCACAGGCCCGGGGTCTGCAGGATCTTCTCCACCAGCTCCTCGAAGGCACACTGGACGCCGTCCTTGGTCTTAGCGCTCGCCTCTGAGGAGGAACCACAAGTATGAGGGATGAGATTTAAACAACACGAATAATCAGGGCGGTAATAAATTGGTTATGCTTCAGAATTCTTTTTTTATTGATTATTTACTGAGGATAAAAACGCATGGTCAATTCTTTTGCATTTTTCCTTTGATTTGTTGCCTTGTAATCACTGCCTGACCACTAGGGGGAGTCATGATTAATTACATGCTCTACTGTACTGCTACAGTTTTTAAAAAAATACAATAAATTGAAAAAGCATGAACATAACCATAAATAAGAGGGGTGTTCAAGTCAAACCAGGATTTTTGATTGTGTTTTTCAAGGATGAGACGTTCCACATGCTGAATGATCAGTGGGAAGCATCACTTTTATTCACCACACAAGTCCCGGTTTGACTTGAACGCCCCTTTTATACAGGTTTAATTCTGTTTCAATAGCTCACATCTACTGTTTGCTTCCTTTTGAATGTTCGGCTAACATTCAAAATTCTTCCTTTTGAAGCAAACATCTACTGTTTGCTTCCTTTTTGTTTGCTTACTGTTTGCTTCCTTTTGATATTTGACATTGTGTATTTCGAAACACGTGGGCTAGAAGAGTTCAGGGATACAAGGCTCTGACGCAACGCTGATGACATCATCATGTGGAGCACAAGGCAAGACAACTAGATGACTAGAGCCGGGAGCGGGGGGGGGGGGGGGTGTTGATGTTCAGGTTAGACGCAGAGTTCAGTGAATTACGCAACACAGAAACACGTCACCATTATTTTAACACTTTGAACTTCAGACTGTACGTATCAAGTAGATGATGATTCTTGATACCTTTGTATCCTTGATTTTTTTTTTTTTTATAAACAGGTACAACGACCAGTACAGTTTGCTTATAAAGCAAACATTTCACGTTTTGAGGAACAAGCTTACCGATGAACAGCATGGAGTGTTTACGAGCGAACTTCAGACCCTCGTTTCTGTCCACCTCGCGGTTGTCCTGCAGAAAAATCACACAAACAAACAAACGAAAAAGTTCAAAAGAGGACAAATTGTTGGTGCACATCTCGCTGGCGCATCTGTGACCAAGACGGCAAGTCGTTGTGATGTATCAAGAGTCACGGTATCCAGGGTAATGTCAGCATACCACCAAGAAGGACGAACCACATCCAACAGGAGTAACTGTGTGTGTGTGCGTGTGTTTGTAAGTCGCCCTACAAAAAGTTGTCCTACCCCGCACATCATCCTCCTCTCCTGTTGGGGGCGATTCTTTACACACTGCTCTCTTGCGAGCAAAGGTAAAGTGCAGGTTAATTAGTTTTATTTTTTACTTTATATTTTCTATTAATAATTTTTATATGAATATTTTTGGGTTGTGGAACGAATCATTAGAGTTTCCATTATCTCTAATGGGGAAATTCATTTTGAGACAAATGGCGTCCAAGATTCCCATCGTGATCTGAAGGCGCAAAGACAACATTTCACTATAAGATTAATTTCCTTAAGCGTAGTTACAGTTTTTGGCCACTTTTGGCAGTGTTCGGAAAGAGAACAGATTTAAGTCAGGTGGATTGGTATGATTTACACTGTATACGTCTGTCAAAGGCGCAGAAGATTCACACTGTCTGACTTGCGAACAAATTCGACTTATGAGCGTGCTCCTGGAATGGAACTCGTTCGTAAGTAGGGGACCGACCTGTATTACGCATTTCTTTATGCTAAATTTATGGTTTATTGAATTCTCAATTCTGATTGGTCAGAAATCATTGATTAAAATTCTATAACAGGAGCTCTGACAGTAGTTTCCTGCTTCAAGACAAATCGTAGTTTTCTCACCGTGTCGTTGGAGCCAATTGTGTCTCTCACCGTGGTTCGCCTTAGAGATGGCTTCGTAACCCTTTCCAGACTCATACAGATCAATAACTTTATTTCTAATCTGTTCTTTATTTTCTTTAGATAGCGTCATGATGCGAGATCTTTCAGCGTTTTTTACTTTCTCACACAGGTCCTATTTAAGTGATTTCTGATAGTAATGAGGTCTGGGAAGTGAAATTTACCTCAGCTTTCCAAAAAAAAATGTGGCTAATCACAGTTCATTCATGATTTAGCAAGGGGAGGCAATTACTCTTTTCTTCCTTTCTTTTTTCTTTCTTTCTTTGTTAACACCATGTCAGCTTCTATGAATATATTCAAGGCGAGAATCAGTTTTAGTTATTCAATAATAAAACTAGATAATGTTTAAAAAAAAAAAATTTCTAAGATCTTTAAAACTAAATTTAGATCCATTTGTTGTAAAAACTTTTTCAAAAGTGTCAACAGAGTAAAACAAATTCCTCACAGGAGAAGAAGAATTAGAGCCGAACAAAATGTGTTTGATGGACAGAAGGATGACGATCACTGTGGTGAAGAATTTTCTCTTGATAGTAAAAATTTGTGTGTGACTTCAGAGTGTCAATTACGTTTTTAACCCCACATAGGAATAGGCAGATTTGGACGACTTTTTGTTTATCCTCTTAATAAATGAAATCATAATTTAAAAACAGCATTTTGTATTTACTCTGATTATTTTTGCTGTAATATGAAATTAAGTTTGATGATCTGAATCAACATCAAGCGTCACAAATATGCTAAAAAATAAAAGAAATAAAAAAAAAAGGAAATACTTTTCACAGTACTGTATATCTACTACATCTATATATAACGTTGACAAACCGCAGCAGTCTGAGAGGAATAAAACACTTTAATGTTGTAACAGGGGCTCCACACAGATCTTGATTGTTTTCCTCTAACAGCACAACCCCGAGTGTGTGTGATCGAATCATTCGTATACGAGACGGGCGTCTCACTGCTGTAGCGAATGGACCAACCTTGTCGATTTTGTTCCCGACGAGCATCTTGACGAGGTCGTTGCGTGTACAGTACGTCTCCAGCTCGCTCAGCCAGTTCTCCAGCTTCGTAAACGAGTCGCGCTTCGTCACGTCGTACACTGAAAAAACACACAACAGTTCATCCAGTCATTTCTCTGAAATCATATTTGGACATTTTGCCTTGAGTTCCTGTGTGTTAGCACCTTGTTAAACAAGTTCCAGCTCTTAATATTTACAAAGCGGCTCATTGTAAACCAGCGTGCGTTTTGCGCATCGCGTCCTCAATACTACAGAGAAATCCTTAGCGTGCTGGAGAACAATAAACCAGGACACGGTGTTTAACTGGCACGCAGGGCGACGTACTAGCCGAGTAATCGATGGCGACATGTTAGCAAACACACACACGGCACCGGTATGATCGAGCCAGATCTGTTCACGTAAACAGCGCCGTCTGAGACGGTCCAGCTGATACTCGACTCGGATCGCTGTGCTGGATCTCTCGGAGACGCTGCGCAGCTCTGTCTGTAACGGAACGGGCGATGACAGCTCGACACCCGACACGAGACGCCGCTGCTGTCTGGTTTCTGTCACTTTGGTTTGCATGAGTTTCTAAATTCAACGCAAGAAATTTCAAGCAAAGGTTATTCTCCTGGATGATCTCATGAGCGAGAGACTCCAGAATCAAGAAGCTTCTCTGGTTTTTAAACCTATAAACGTGTCTGTGCTGTTGAGCTCCAGGACGGTTGTTTTTACGCTCACGCGCCACTTTAAAAGGAACACCTGATTCGATGATCAACCGATCGTGTTCAGGTTAAGGACTAAGTGACTGTTTTGGTGGTTGTACAGGCTGGTTGATGGGACACGTCAAAGACCAGACAGGGTTTCAGCTGACCAGAAGGCTATGTTAACTGTGCTGAGGAGAAAAGCAACTCAGGATGGACAAACCCTGAGGCTGATGGGGTACAAGAGCACAAAACAGGGTTCTAACTGGAGTCTGACAAGGTTGTAGCGGATCATTGAAATGGGACAGATGAAGACTGGAAAGAGAGCAGACTTTTCTTTATCTCTAATAAACATCCTCAGACCAAAACGATGAAGCGCAAGATTCCGGTTAGAGAATTAAGAATTGTGTACACAAAGGGGCACAAAAAAAATAAATAAATCAACAGTTGTTATCTGTGCCCTTTCTTAAAACTTGAATTGACTTATGCCAACAACATGTAGTATTATGTTTCCTCTAAAGATGTCAGTATTCGCATCAACGTCGATGCAATCATGTGACCGTCAAAAGAGAGCCGACGAAAACAGCAGAACATGTGGTGTATCGTATACAGATGTCCACTACGCACACTAAATAAATAATGTGTACAATAAAAGATAGCCGGCCCGCATGATATTTCAAATTCTTACTGTAGAAAAGCATCTACACAGGATTAGAACTATCAAGACCCTTGTGGACTCTAGTCAATGTTGTTTATGCAGTAGTTCATTAAAATCAAAAGTGTCTGGATGCCAGTGTGACTATATAATTCAAACAGGCCTTACAGCTACACTTTGATGTTTATATAAATTTTGTAAGAAAATTGTTTAGCACATATATTTTTCAAGTTGAAGTGTGTAAACATTTTTGGGGCCCTCTGTATATTGATGAAGTATACAGTAGTTACTATACAGCATGTCGCTTTCATTCCAGGCTCTTTACATTCATAACTGTTAAATTACACTAACTATAAAAGTACTGCATTAATACCTAAACAAATATTTACAAAAGGTTTTTTTTCCCCTTAACTTTCCTAAAATACCACCTCAGCCTCAGATCTTAACACCAAGCGGTGCTGTGTGCATGTAAACATCACTCGTGATCAACGACTAAGCCCCGCCCATGCTTGGTCATGTTTACTCTCAATCTCAAGCATGTGGAAGTAGAAGCTGTTGAGCTGACCGTGTTGTTCAGATTCTGACGCGTCGATCTGGCCGGTCACTGCTCCCACAGATGTTCAGTGATGAAACACTACTAAGACATGAATGACGCGCGTGTGTGTGTGTGTCGTCATCTCGGATCGGATGGTCGCTTACCTAATATCACCCCCTGCGCTCCTCTGTAGTAGCTGGGCGTCAGAGTTCTGAACCTTTCCTGTCCGGCTGTGTCCTAGGAAAAAAAACAAACAAACAAAAACTTATTTAAAAACATTGAAATGCTAACAGTGACACCTTGTGGCCAAAATTAATTAATGCCTGATTGTCAGAAGTGATCATACAACTACTACAGTTAATAAATCAGATAAACACGATGCAAGTTTTAGATATTATAAATTTGTAGATGTAAATCGATTACGTTACACATCACGGTTCTTTTATGTGGTAATTCTTGTAGACCCTGATTTGATATTCGATTCTTTTAAACAAACTTGGCAAATAATTCCTTCCTCCACTTGCCAACATGTGGATAGTTTAGTTTAAAGCGCAACAGCTGTAGGTTTATAGAGTTACGATAACGTTTTATCACAACATGTACATAAAAACATATATATCTTTTTAACAAATCGATTTTGTAGTCAGTGTGGCGATACATGCAGAAGAATGACCACGCAAAAGAGAACTACTTCGACCTGATGTGGTCTTCTGTGGTTGTGGCTCATCTACTACGAGATGCTTTTCTGCTCACCACGGATGCACAGACTTCCTATCAGCTTTTAAACTACTGGTTTGGGTTCGTTTCTTGGTAACGAGCCTGAAGAACAGTTTTTTTCCCCCCCCCCTTCCATTTTTCCACATCATTCTGCTCTGTTTGTGTGTGTGTGTGTGTGT
>JAQMYJ010000018.1:19614008-19635361 GCA_030014305.1 Clarias laeviceps | reverse complement strand
TGTGTGTGTGTGTGTGTGTGTGTGTGTGTGTGTGTGTGTGTGTGTGTGTGTGTGTGTGTGTGTGTTGTGTGTGTGTGAATGGCAGATCACTGGTTCAGAAATGCTCAATAATACCAGAAGTTTCTTTATACGTGGATGAGTAAGCGAAGCGGTGGGTCAGTGTACAGGAAGAGAGATGGATTTCAACAGATCACTGAGAAGACAACGGATTAAAACAGACAAGTCTAAAAAAAATTATAATTTTAATATTTCAGGATATAATCATTCTAGATGAAATACATGAAGCTATACAGTCGACTTCATCGCGGTTCAGAGTTCACGGCCTCATGTATATATGCAGATTTTTCCTTAGAACCCAAGTGATAATTGTTTGTTGAAACCACTTGCAATTTCGCGGAAAACATAAATATTCTCCTTTCTTTATGGCTTTTTGCGTGGCAATATATAATTTTTCATGCGTTTTAACGCTAAACTATTAAGAACAATATAATTTATTCATTTTGCAAAATAAATATTAATGTAAGTTCAGCTAAATTTCCATATAAAATATAATACTGTACACAATGTTTAGAGAGAACACAAAGCGACTGTAGAGGAAAATGCGGCTTGTGGTGGTGAATTATTACCGTATTTACCCTACAGTACTGATACCAAATAAAAAAAACGACAGCTCATACCAAAGAAAACATGCTTGCATGAATTACAGTACACGACATCGATCGTACAGTATACAAGTTTATCTTTACATTTATTTTTTTTTAAGGGTAATGTGTTTGAACTGCAATTAAAGTGTTTTGGGAGCAGAATTAGGGTTTAAACTATGAAAATGTATATATATATTTTTTTTTGACCACATACTGGACAAAATTTGTGGGTGCTCTAGGAACGTAAGCCCTGCGAATTTAAGAGGTCAATTCTACATCTGTATGTAACTGTATATACTTACCCATATAGCAAGCTTGGCTCTGTTCCCGTCTACTGCTATAGTTTTCACTTTAAAATCCACACCTACGACACGCAGACAAAAAAAAATACTCTAAAAACCATTCAGACAAATTCAGTTTATTTATATTTTTTAACGACTTATTTACAATTAGAAAGCAGTAATAGCTATGATGTACACTGCCTGGCCAAAAAAAATTGACACACTAACATTTCATTCAGTCGTCTTTAGTTTTGATTACATCACATAATGTGGTGTTCAGTTCATGTGTGAAAATGATTCCTCATTCCTCAATATAGTCGTTCCATCAACTCCATAGATGTGATACCCTGTGATTGTCATTCAGTACATTCAGGTTGTCAGCTGACTTCATTTTATTGCCACATAACGTTGCTGAGTCTCGACCTGAGCGACTGAAGCAACCCCAGATCACAACCCCGCCTCCAGACGTTTATACAGCAGCCACTATGCATGCTATAACCTTCTTACCCTGACACGCCTATCACTCTGGAACAGGGTCAATCTGGACCACATGTCCTTGCTCTATCGCTCCAAAGTCCTATCTTTATCCTTCCTAGCAAACTAAAGTCTTTTTCTGATTAGTCTTTCTAACAAGTGTTTTTTCTTATGGACACACAGCTGTTTAGTCCCAGTTCACATTGTGTGTGTATGGAAATGATCTTAATTACAGTTTTAAACATATTTTTAAATGTTTTGTTTTTTTGGGTAATTTTTTTACCATGCAACTTCACCAGGTGTTTAAGTGATCGCCATTCCTGATTTTATTTTTCCTGGCCACATTTCTTCCACAAAGCTGACGGTTCAGCACTATCCTCCTCCCTGGTTTTGATATTGTGTTATTAATCCAGTTCCGGCAATTCCAAATCTTCTTTTCTTTATTTTTTTAACCCCATGTCAGCTTCTAAGGCTGTATTCAAAGCGAGAGTCAGTTTTTGTTATTCGATATTAAAACTAGATAAGATGTTTAACTTAAAAAAATTTATTTGGATTTACTTGTTTATAAACTTTTTCAAAATTGTCAACAGCATAAAACAAGTTCCTCACAGGAGTAGAAGAATTAGTCAAGTAAAATATTTTTGATGGACAGAAGGGTTTTACACTGTAATAATCATTTGATAGTTGAAATTTGTGCGAGTGTCCTATTCTGCATCTTATATAAATGACTTGATTAAAATCATCTTAGTTGTTTTCTTTGCTTAATGCAGCGCAATACTTTTACCCTTCTGAAATGGCCATGCAGTGTATTATGAACAGCAAATAGATTATTAAATCTAACTGCATTTCCTCTTTAAATTGTATTTAATCATGCTCCTTATTGAAAGTTTAAACTGAGCATGAAAGCAATTTTTCTAACCGCATAAAAACCAGAATGATTTACATCTAAAAACTAATACGGTGGTTTTACTTTTGTGGATATAAAGTTAAGAAACTTGGAAATTCTTGGATTTTATATATAAAATTCATTAAGACTGTAATTCTGTACTTTTAGGTATTTAAATTGTTTACATCCACAGTAATCCAGGCTCAAAGTCTGTGCATATGCAAAAGAGGAACATCATTCTGAATTTTATTTAAGCCTGTTTAATCTGTACTGATGTAAAATATCTGATGCACACAAAGGTCAACAGATAGTCAATTCAGGCTAAAATAATCCTCTGACTCACCGATGGTTGCGGCCAATTCTGGGTCGAACGTGTCATCTGTAAACCTCAGGAGTAAACTGAGAAAAAAAAAAGTTTTTTTTTTATATCCAGTAATATACATTTTTTTTTACGTTAAATAGATAAAAGGATTTTTTCATGAATAGAATAAACATTGAAACCAACTTAGGAAATCATTGTCTCCACCCCGGCTGAAACGACAGCCAGGTGCAGTGAATCAAATTATTTGCATTCGACTCAGTACAAAGAGTCGACTCTCTTTCAAATCTTTAAATTGACTCGCTGGAAAAAAATCACCATGGATGAGCGTTCTTCTTGGCCTAACTATGGCTGAAACCTCTCCATGAAATATCAATCTACCTTCTAATTAACTAAATAACATTACATACTGTACAATGCCATAGAAAAGTATTTGCCCCTTTTATTTTTAGGCATATTTGGCTCACAAATTTTAACATTACACAACAATAACCAAAATAAATGAAAAAAAATGCAGTTTTAAACAGATGATTTCATTTATTAAGGGGGAAAAGCTGTCCAAACCTGAATGGTCCTATGTGAAAAAGTAATTTTCCTTGCCACACCCAGGCGTGATTAATGCCAGAGCTGTTGATTCAAGAAATCAATTATATAGAGCCTGTCTGACAAAATGATAGAAAAAAAGAAAGGGGCAAATACCCTTTTATGGCAATGTGTATGTATATATTACTTTAAGATGGAACGGTTCATTTCTCATTTAATAGATTCTGTAAAGTAATCATGTTGTTTATCTTCACCACTGTCACTCCTGGCTCTCTCATTACATTATGGATCTAAATCTAATAACAAGATATGCAGAAAATATATTTAAATAATTTAAATCAGACAATATAAATCAGAAACATCAGTGCACTAATGACACAGCAGACGACACTATCATGTTTCATTCCAAATGAGTCGACTCTTTCTGATTCAATAACACAAAGGAACGATTCATGACTCGACTGTATCGTTTTAGAACAACAAACTAACTATACATCTTCATAGTATATTATGGAAAGCTTCTTAATAGACAAAGTAATGAAAATTAAAGACTTAAACATGATCGTAATGTTCCCTGTACCGGAAGTAGTTAAAGTACAGAATAAAAATGATTGTTTGGATGAACTGAGTCTTTGGACTTCTTGGCCTTACCCCTAAATCTATTTTAAAATTAAATATCAAACAGGACATCCTTAATAAGTTATAAAACCATTTTAGTATCATAATTTAACTTTTTTCTTTTTAAATTGTGAATAGAAACACTATGTTTTTCGTCATGCAGACTCGAAGCTAATCTTCTTGGCTAGCTTTGGGATGTTGATTTGGATACCGGAAAAGAGAAAAGGAATACTAATTATCTGCTTAGCTGTCTTTAAAATAATGTTTAAGTGAAATATTCTTCACATTTCTGTGAAATTTAGCGACACATCGCATGTAGCTAGCCAACGCAACGGCACTTCCGGGTCTGTCTTGTCGACGACCTGGGTTCTACGTTGTGATTGGATGCCACATGAAGTCGACCAATCATATTGCCGAGAGACGGAACAAACCAACCAATCATAGCTAGAAGGCGGAACTTATGCGACAGCTGGGTACGAAATAATAAAAAAAAAATGTCCGTTAGCTTAGCTTGTTACGTATAAAGTTGCATTTACAACATATATTTCAATATGCGGAATGTAAAAGCTAATATACATATGTTAGTAAGTAATTAAACAGTAAAATAAAGATAATAAAAAGTCTTTAGTGTTAAATAAAAAACGCTGATATAAGGAAGCTAGCCAGCTAGGCTAAGTTTGTTTCGCAACTCTTTTATTCTAAACATTTAATAAATAATAAGTATGTCTTGCTCTGGTGTACCTGGATTTTCCGACGCCGCTCTCGCCAATAATTAATATCTTTAAGGTGGTTAACACGTCGTCGTCCATGTTGTGAGTTATTTATTTATTTTAGGAGCTTCGAGACTGCACGCGGTGACGTGACACTGTTTGTGTCTGAAGGTTGGCGAAGTTTGTGGTGGGCGGAGCTTCAGAGGGCGATCTAAACTCTGTGACGTCATTGGTTGCACACGCGCACACAAAAAAAATCGACTTAAATTTTACCTCAAAGAATCAAAAACAAATATGTTTACATATATTTTAAACGACAATTAAAATATTTATATCGATAAATTCTCTGGTGACAGTTGGGGGAAAAACTCCATGGCCACGATTTACTAAAGGCATGGGAATGAGATATTATATGGTGGCCATGACTTACTAAAGCTGTGGGAACGAGATACTGTGTCTTAACCACGACTTACTAAAACCATGGAAATGAGATGCTATGTAATATGTTCTCCCCGTGCTCGGTGGGTTTCCTCCACATACTCCGGTTTCCTCCCACAGTCCCAAAGACATATACTGTACAGATTAGGCTAACTGGTGTTCCCGAATTGCCTGTAGTGTGTGTGTGTGTGTGTGTGTCTGTGCTGTGCAATGGATTGGCACCTTGTCCAGGGTGTACCCTGCTCCATGCCCTAAGTCTCCTGTAATATGCTCCAGGCCCCTCACTACCCTGTATACGGCGTGAGTGTCGTGCTGCTTGATATTTCAGTCATGTTTAATTATGACATCATAATGCAATTAGTCCTCAGACCAATTTTATGATGCGCATGATCCACAATTTCTTGATTATTTACTCACAACTTTAGGTTCTTTTTTCAGTTAGTTTATATTTACTGATGCAAATGTGAAGAAAGAAAACATACCTGTAATTTATTCTTATTCTGTCATTTATAAATTTATATTAAATGTACATGCAAAGAGAAAAAAAAAGCTTGGAAGTAAGCCATTTCCACATGTTTAGGCCTTTAAAGAGTTCCTGGGAGGCCAGCGTTTCAGGTGTGAAGCAGGCAGTCCGATCATGGCTCCTATGTACTGAGAAAACTTTCTACCTTGATGTTATCCAAGCACTAGTGAAACACTGGGATAAGTTCATTAGTGTTTCCGGGGATTATATAGAGAAATAAAGGGAGTTTTTACCACTCAGAATTGTATTCTGTTATTCTGCACAATCAAAAGTCCCAGGTTGACTTGACCCTTATTAGGGCTCATGCACTGCAGGACCCTCTTGTTTTCCTAAGGATTTTTTTTCCATCTTTTTGGGGGGTCTTAACATGCCCAAAAACCCATGAAAATAGGCAGACAGGTTGGAATCTGCTGTCATTAGGATGTCTGAGAGTCGCATGGCACGGGGCACTCACACAAGATTTTGCTGCATAGCTCATACACACTTGCACATCTGCACACAAAACTCGGTACACATTTAGAGCTCATCAAGCTGAACAACTTTCGCACTGCATGTCATGGGCTCAACAACAGGAAGTCAATTATTTTGGGTCGTTTGTCCAAACGCACCCAATGGATTTTGATATACTCCTTCTAGGGAATTTATACGATCGCCACCAAACCGGACATATGTGGTCTAAAGACATTGAGGATGCAAAATTGTAAAGGGATTTTTGATAACTCAAACGGGTCAGCCGTGATGATGCCTTAAATTTGGCTTAAAAATGGTTAATAACTTTCTGTGTGACATTATATTGAGTGATGTGCTCAGTGACACCACGTTCAGTGACATCATAGTATCCAATGAAACACTGGGATAAGTGCAGTAATGTATCAGGGGATTATATAGAGAAACAAAGGCAGTTTTTACTATCATACTGTAACTGTGTTCTTTTATTCCTCACAATCAAAATTCCCACTTTGATTTGAAGACCCCTTGTATAACTATTAAAATTTATTAAGAAATTAGGATTTCTTCGATCAAATATTAGGTAAAACTCTATTTTAAAACTTTTGAATCTCTAATTCAAAAAAGTGCAAATTGCCAAAAAAAAAAAAAAAAAATTATTAAATTAATCAAGTCGCTGCAAAGTGATTATTTTTCCTTGAAAAGAATACTAAAAAACAAGGCTAAAAGCCTATCATAATAAATAAAGCATATTTCTGAGACCTTCTGTGCTTTCTAAAATAAAATTACATCCAGACTGGGTTGATCCTCAGATTAGACCAGACATTTCTGGAATAGCTTTTCCATTAATCTTTTTTTTTAGTAAAATACCAGAACACAGCCATGCAAACAGACTCTAAAAGGACAAAACTAAAACTAAATAACAAAAAAAAAAATACTGGGTAAGTTTATCCTTTGTCCTTCTTGGGTGAATTACCAGTGAGCCATTTTTCTGAGGATGGCTTTCCTCATCCAGAAACAAAGACCTATTGTCCTGTTCCCAAAGTGCGTAATGGTCTCAGGGGATACAGGACATACCTGACCACTGCTTCAGAAAATTACAGCTCTTCAGCCTATTATTTGGGAGACAATTCCTCATTGTTCTTCCAGTTAGAAGATAACAAAGATCCAAAGAAGGACCACTGTGTTCGTCCTTAGTGCTCATGTGCAACTGATCATCTGAACGTTTCAGGTTCTCTCTTCTTATCCACCTGATCCAGCCCATGTGGTCATTATGAAATATTCCAGTCCAAGTGGTCATTTATGAGTGTATTGGAGCAGAAAACAACCTGTAACAGAAGAGGTTAATGTGCCTCTAATTGGAGAAACCAGCAGTCTGAGAGGGACAGACGGTTAAGTCACAGTATAGGTACTGGTGTTGGAAAAAGTGTTCAGAGCACATCAAGTCCTCGTGGTCATCATGGTGTTCAACACAAACTGTGTAGAGAAACCGATCAAATCTGGTCTGGAAAGAGTCGGCAGATTCATCGGACAGCATCCGTGGTGGTTCGTCGTCATCCCGCTCAGTCTGTCTGTGACTCTAGGCGTCGGTTTCTACTTCCTCGAGGACAGAAAGACTAACGACATTGTGCAGCAGTTCACGCCACATAACGGGTACGCGAAGATGGAGAAGCATTTCTTTGAGACCTTCTTCCAAAGCAACATCAATAAAGATGATGATGATGATGATGACAACGATGATACCTTGTTTTCTGCTCTGAGGTTAACCACTGAAGGTATATACGCATCCGCAATTTTTACCAGTAGGACGGATGTTCTTAGTGAAGACGCTCTGGAAGAAATCCTGCTCGTGGACAACCACGTGAAAAGGATGAGTGTGGAATATGACAGACTGAAGTTCTCCTATATCGATGTTTGTGCTCGAGTGAACGAGTCATGTCAAGAGAACATTCTTCTAAAGGTTTTGGACTACAACGCAAGCAACATCCATGGGTTCAACCTGACTTTTCCTGTACATCATGACCAAGCACTCGGTGATGTTCATCTGGAACATTCCGTTGGGCAGGTAGAAGTGGACGGGAACGGATTTGTTCAGAGTGCCAAGGCAGTGAGGCTGATTTACTACCTACGGCAAATGAACAGCATGCTGGAGGATGCTTGGTTGAATGAATTTGTGAATTTGCTGAGCAACAAGTCGACAAACGTGACACAGGTACGTCAAGACTTCTTAAGGTATCTCATGAGCTAGAGGAATCCAACTGGGTCCTGACCATCAATTTACCAACTTTTTACCAGAGTTAAGATTACCAGTACTAGGCTCAGTAGGAATGTTAGGAGACACTAAGATAGCAGGCATACTCGTCTAGTCCATTGATCCAAGTCAGGTTCTTCCAGGGTCAGCTTGGGTTACCGGCAGATTTGTAGGTTGGTGAAATAGGGACCCTAAATTGCAAACACTGTGCAAACCCATTGTGAAACCTAGGTGTCCCATCCATGTCAGTGTTTCCTGGATAGTCCTTGGATCCACAATGAAACTGAGAAGAATCTTACTGAAGATCTTTAGTCTTCTTGTGGTATCTGGTGTCGATTAGGATGGGTGCAAATCCCAAAGTGTATCACAGGTTAGTAATTGTCCTGCTTCAGCTGCAATTATAACCACCATGTCCTTAGGTTTGGACAAACAAAGAATGCTCTGCACATAAAAACTGAGATATCAAAAAAGGGAGTATTTTGGAAGCATTAGTAGCCATAACCCATGAACTGAATGCATTACTTGAGTGGACTTTTCTTTCCTAGGTGTCCTATTTCACATCCATATCAAGGCAACAGGAATTTGAGAAGAGCACCGAGTCGGTCACACAGCTTTTTTCCATCACCTACTTTATTGCCATTCTGTTTTCAGTCCTGTCATGTGTAAGGTTCGTTTCACACTTTACATGTTCCTAATTATTACAGGAAGAATATTTAAAAAAAACCTGATAGTGTATCTTTCCAATGATTTTGCTGTGTAGGCTTGACAATGTGAGGAATAAAGTGTGGATGGCCTTCCTTGGAGTTCTCTCAACCGGACTGGCTGTGCTATCTAGCTTTGGCTTGCTCTTGCTTATGAACGTCCCATTCGTCATAACCGTAGCATCTTCTCCGTTCCTGGTACTAGGTAAGTGACTTCTTATCCACATTGAACATTTTTTCCCCCCTGGAGTCATGGTGAATCAAGAATTGCTTTCCAACACTGGCTTCGTTTCAGGTATTGGCATTGATGACATGTTTATCATGATCTCTTGCTGGCAGCATACCAACGTTCAAGACAGTGTAGCAGAGCGCATGGCTGACACCTACAGAGAAGCAGCCATCTCGATCACAATCACAACCTTAACTGACGCTGTGTCTTTATATCTCAGTATTATGAGCCCCTTCGGTTCGGTGCAGTCGTTCTGCTTGTATGCTGGGACAGCTATCTTGTTCTGCTACCTCTACAACATCACTTTCTTTGGCGCGTGTTTGGCATTGAATGGCAAAAGAGAGGAAAGCAATCGGCATTGGTTGACCTGTATGAAAGTTCCAGAGGAAAGCCTTCCTGGATCTTCGAAAGCTTACATTGCCTGCTGTGTCGGAGGAGGCTACAACCACGAAACTGGAATGGAAGAGGAACACATGATGAAATTGTTCTTCAGAAAGTACTATGGACCTATTCTGACCACAGGTCTTGCCAAAGCAACGGTGGTTCTCCTTTATATCAGTTATATTTCCATCAGTATCTATGGATGCACTGCGATCAAAGAAGGGATCGACCTGAAGAATCTGGCGGTTGATCAATCATACGTAATAAAATACTACGAAGATGAAAAGACGAACTTTGCAGAGTATGGTCCGGTCATCATGATTGCGGTCAATGAGACGTTCCTGTATTGGGACGAAGTACAACGAGGTGAATTGGAATCTTGCATTTGGGAATTCCAAGGTCTTCCTTTCATTGGGAATTTGTCCACTTCTTGGATTCATTCTTTTGAAAGTTATGCCATGGAAAAGCACCTCAGTATCAGCTCAGAAGCTGACTTTATGGAACATCTGCATTCTTTTCTACAAGATCAACCAATGCTGAGGTTGGACATCAACATGACTGATGATAGAATTCAAGCCTCGCGTCTATTTCTCCAAACGATTAACCTTCCATCTGAGAAGATCATGCTAGAAACATTGAGAAAAACTGCCCAAAATTGCAAAATCCCTTTAGTGCTTTACCATCCTGCTTTTATATATTATGATCAATATACAGTGATTGCAAGCAGCACCATTCAGACCGTCAGCATAGCTACTGCGGTGATGCTTGTCATCTCACTTATACTCATCCCAAGTCCGGTTTGTGCCTTATGGGTCACTTTTGCCATCGGATCAGTCGTTGTAGGAGTCTCAGGCTTCATGGCGTTGCTAGGCATCAGCTTGGATTCCATTTCAATGATCAACCTGGTCATTAGTATCGGGTTCTCTGTGGATTTCTCGGCTCATATCTCCTACACGTTTGTATCCAGCGCCAAGCCTGGTGCGAACGATAAAGCCATGGAGGCGCTTTCGCATCTGGGCTACCCCATACTGCAGGGGGCGTTTTCTACAATTCTCGGGGTGGCGGTGCTCTCTGCATCAGTGAGCTACATCTTCAGAACCTTCTTCACCACCATGTTTCTGGTCATTTTGTTTGGTTTGCTTCACGGCATTGCTTTTATCCCGGTGTTTTTAACCTTTTCTGGATTTTGTGTCAAGTTTTAATTGTTGCTTTGTTTACTCACAGTGTCAGAGGTATACATGTATGAATTTTAACACTTGTGTCTCTGCAGAAGAGTGTAACATAATCACACTGATAAACTACAATGTATGTTAGCATTTTACATTGGTTTTTTGTTAACGACAGAAAAAAAATGTATGTTGAAAAGCAAAACCTTCACTCCATTTGCTCTTAAGTTCTTGTCCTTTCTCATTGTATAGTAGAACCTCAGCATATGAATTTAATTTGTTCTGAAGGCAAGTTCTTAAAACGAAAATGTGTATTGTGATATGAATTTTCCCATAGGAAATAATGTAAATGCAGATAATCCGTTCCAGTCACCGAAAATATTACCAATTTCCAACGCTATAATCATATTTTTGCATATAAAAACAAGCAAAATATTTAGAAAAGACATGTAAATTAAGTAAAATATGAGAAACAAATATTAAACCTTAATTTATGATTCCTCTTGGCACCAGCTGATTTTTTTAGTGATTGATTTCTTCCATAATTTCCAAAAAAAATATCGTAAACTCGCTTTGCTTGGCTCTTCCCTGATGCGAACTAGTTTTGAACGTCTCCCAAACGTACGCACATCTTAGCCGGCGTTTCGTTCGGCTCGGTTTGTTCATTCGTATACCGGTGCAAATTTCTTGAAAAATTTCAATTCTTAAGGCAAAAATTCTTATGCCAAGGCTCCGTAAAGACAAACTTAAAACCAAAAAATATTTTGTGTCTGTGGATATGATGTGCTTCGAGTTTCGATGTAAAAAAGAAAAGTAACAAAAAAAAATATAGATTTTAAATCAAAGTTCATCATATAGTTTTTATTCCACATTAAATGATGCACAAACTCAATCCAAAATAAAAATCCATCAAAGCTTAAACTTACACTCTATACACTTATATACAACAATAAAATGTTCCAACATAAACATAGATTTAATGATGTGTATATATACATGATTAAACGTAGATTGGATTAAGGAAGGGGAAAGACTAAGTGTTGACCAAACCAAACCATACACGCTAAGAATAAAGTGTTATTTTTACTAATGAAGCAATAGACACATAACCAGCAACCTTTACGGATTGTGCCAGGCTTTTAAATATTGTTGATACATAATACAGCATATATACAGATTCTCAGATCATGTTTCTTGCTATTTTAGCTTTTATGAGGAAAATGAGAACCATGGTAAATAAAAATTTCAAATCTAGAATACAACTAGATTGTGCTCGGACATTGTGACCTACTGCAGCACCGGAGTTTTCTCCATCTATACATTATGATTTCTAGATTGTGAAACCCCCGTCTTTGGTAAAATCGGTACGAATGAACATGTACAGTCTGTGTATTGATCTGCAAACCTTCCTATGGAATTATGAGAAAGTAATCCAGCATTCTGGGTGAAAAAGTGAGAAGAAAATGATCTTGAAAGCAGCAGTTTATCCCTCAACCCTCACTCTGGTAATGTGCACAAAGTCTTGGGCACAAACGTTTAAGGACAAACTTTATGACTATTATTTAGTCAGTACAAAATTATTTCTGATTTTCAAGTGTCAATTTTCCACCACAAAATCAAATGTTAAAGGAAAATACTTGTACACCAGAAAAGAAAGCAGCTCGACCACACAGGAAGTAAAACCTAGCTGACTAACTTATAAATCTACACTAACTGTACATGACACTAAAATGTCGTCACACCAAATACTGACTTTGTTTTGTTAATTAAAGTTAACTGGGATTTATACATTCACTTTCATGTGCCTAAGACTTTTGCACAGTACCGTACATCCGTGTCATTATACCTACAAAGTGCGTTGAAAATTCCTCCCAATTTCTCTGTACATTTTCTAAAGGCCGCCGTGAGCAGCGATAATGCGTCATCTGACCCCTTTTTTTTCTCTGCATACACTCGTCACCTCTCCACTGTGGAGAACTTACTGGGAAAAAACTTCAGCCGAGTGGGAAACAGGGAGTAGCGTGGATTTCAGCATGTGTCCACAGAGTGTAAGTTTATCAGGACGTTCTATTGCTTATGTGCTTAGATACATTCTCTCTCTCGCTCTCTCTCTCTTTCTCTCTCACACACACACCACATGCTGCGAGACTCATCATCTGCTTTCCAAAGTCTTCCCCTCTAAGACCATTTGAATCTCTTTGGCGTCCAGCGTCTCGTACCTCAGCAGAGCCTCGGCCAGGTTCTTGTGCTCTTTCGCACGAGTTTTGAGGAGAGCTTTCGCGCGCTCATACGAATCCTGTGAGGGGAAAAAAATTAAAATAAAACAGGAGATGTTTAATGACGAACGAATTACGGATGTGTGAAATTGTTCTGATGGTGAATCGGTGGACGCTGAGGCTGGATAAGGCTTACTCTCAGAAGTGTCCTGACTTCCTGTTCGATGGCTGCTTGCGTCTCGGGGCTTTGTTTCGACAGATCGGTGTACGTCATGACGCCGAGCTAGACCGTGGAAAATAAATTATATTAAATTAAATAACAAACGCCATAGTAAACAAAACTTCCTTTCATTTTATATTAGTTGGCTTATTTTAGTGTGCTGTGTCATGATATGCAAGTAGTTTTCGCTAAGTATTTTAATTATTTTTTAAATTTATTATTATTATTTTTTTTTAAAACAGCTGTTAAAATGATTGCAGTGGAACCTCGGATTGCGAGTAATTTGGTCCGTTTGCGATAAATTTTAACTTGATAAACGAGAGAGGTCTTGATATACGAGTGCTGTACGACGTCTGCCGAGCATCATGTGATCACAGCTGAGCCAAAGGTTCTTCTCTCTCTCTCGTGTTGCCGTGCTGCTCCTCTTCTCTCTTGTCTCACACCAGCCACGATTCTTTTTAAAGGTAAAGTGCAGGTTAATTTGTATTATTTATACTTAATATTTTGTATTAATTATTTTTATATGAATATTTCTGGGTTGTGGAATGAATCGTCCGAGTTTCCATTATTTCTTATGGGGGACATTCGCTTTGACATACGAGAGCTTTGATATACAAGCACGCTTCCAGAACGAAATTATGTTCGCAATCCAAGGTTTAAGTGTATACACATTTACTTTAAATGTTTAAAGTAAAATACAACTGAATACATCTGTAAAATGTTGATCTGCTGTATTTTTCTCTTGTGGCGTTCTCTGGAACGGACCCCTGGGACCTTTCCAGAGAACACTTGACCCCAAAGTTTGGTTCATTTTGATCCATGAACCGTGGTCGCAAGCAGACCGAATCAGATACAGAAGCCAATCGTACCCGAGAACTGTACTTGTGCTGTTGGTCTCCTCCGAAATCAGTCCCCACCCCATGAAAATATTATTAATAATAATAATAATAATAATAATAATAATAATAATAGCATTTTGCTATAGTTTATTCCCTTGTTCTTCTTCTCGTGTTTAATGAGGCTCACAAACCAAGCAGGTGCTTACTGCCATCTGCTGTATTGAAGGGTGTTTATATAAAAAATAAAAATAAATAAATAAAAAGCAAGCATACCCGAGAGCAGAGAGCAAAAACAATGTGAACGCTGTGGAGGAGGGAAGCAAAGGGTCCTGGGCATGGGACGGATCGCTTGCCCAAAATGTGAAAACGCCCTTAAACGGATACGAACCTTTTCGCTCATGCCGAACTGCGTCACCATCATTTTGGCGATTTTTGTAGCGCTGTCGAAATCACTGGATGCTCCTGTCAGAAGGCGTGAAACATTTCAATCAGGACAAGACAAATACACAAGTCAAACTAATTTTCACTTGGTATCCTGTTAAATTTAACAAATTAATTAAGCGATTATAACAGCAGTGACGCGCTTAATTTAAAAACAAAACCACAATTTAAAATTAATTAAATCGCATATAAGGAAAAACAATTCCTTTTAAATATATTTTCCATGTAGGTGTTAACATTTTTTTCCCCAGAACTCAACATTTGTAACTCACAAAAGGTTAAAATCTAAATAGCGCATAAGCATTTCATACATTCTCGCGCACAGAAAAATATGACACTTGCTCACCGAGGTCAAAATTAGCTCTGACTCACCTGTGGTGATGTTCTCGTTTCCGAAAATGAGCTCCTCTGCCACGCGGCCCCCCATGCTGACGTCCATCTGGGCCAGAAGCTGAGCTCGAGTCTCGCTCCAGCGATCGTTCTCTGGCAGCATGGACACCTGGGACACGACAGAGAGCGAGAATGTTCAGAAGGGAAAAAAAAACAAACAAACAAACAAAAAAAAAAAAGCAATTATGGAAAGAGTAGAACCCTTTGGAGACTTCTTTCATAAACATCCCAGGACTGGAAAACATTTCCAACATCCTTCACAGAAACCATAAAAAACCAAAGAGACGATATTAAAACGAGTGCATTAATAATATAAACCCGTCATGTGCAGACACGGTGTTGTGCAAGATTAATCAACACCTTCTGATCAATTGGATTTTGAATGAACCCCGTGTGTGTAACGTGATCACGTGACTCACATGACCCAGGGTGGGGCCTCTGGGCATAATCGTAGCCTTGTTGATGGGCATGGCTTCTTTGGTGTAGTACGCGATAATGGCGTGTCCTGACTCGTGGTAGGCCGTGATCACTTTGTTCTTCTTGTCTATCTCAGCGCTCCGGCGCTCCGGGCCTGTTTGGGAGACAGGAAAAGGGAAATTTCAGCGCGCTTGAAAAGAGTTTCCAAAAATCGAGAATATGAACAAGAAAACGTCTAATAAATGTCTTTACGATAGTCACAATTTTGCAAAAAAACAAAAACAAAGCTAATTGTAGAGTCTAGTCTAAAGTCTAGAGAGAATTTTCTAGACTCTTAGTCGCCACGTAGAACGTGTTTAAACTATACAGCGCCTAAATAATTGGAGTTGTTTCTAAGCAGCGTGTTAACAAAAACACAATTCAGACGAGACTGAAAATGAAAAGCAGACTTCAGAGACGTGTGCGTGACTTGGCGCAGTGAGGGACAATAGAATCGGGATTCCAACAATCCCGTAATGTCATCGTGATTTATTAGCGATTCTGACCCATCAGGATTTTGTCCTTGGCGAACTCCAGCTCCTTCATGGTCACCATGTCTTTCTCGTCCACTGCAGCCTTCAAGGCGGCCTGGTTCACCAGGTTCTCCAGCTCTGCTCCGGAGAAACCCACCGTTCCTCTGGCGATGATCTCGGCCTCCACAGCTGCTCACACACACACACACACACACACACACACACACACACACGTTCGACACTTTAAAACAAGGCTGCAACTGACTCATGTAGACAGTGTAATAAATATTTAAAATTTAAGAAATTTTTTTTCAGTGAAACGTTACTACTGTATTCTTGAAATGTATTATAAAATCACAATACGCGTGTGTGTGATCATATACACACACACACCCGAGTCCACTTTGATTTTCTTGAGGTACCACTTCAGAATCTCCGTCCGTCCTTTCACGTCGGGTCTGGGGACGGTGACCTGCATGTCGAAGCGTCCGGGACGGATCAGGGCGCTGCGGGACAGAGAGAATACGAAACCCATCGGATTAATTATTCATTCAGAGCTCTTATCTCTAATGGACTATTCAGAGCAGGGTTCACTGACTGGCGCACTGCAGACCGGACGTCGGCCCAGATAAGCTTTCAGGAGCCTCGCAGAATAAGAGTAGCAGAGATAACGGCTGTAGTTTAAGTATCTACATCTTGTGGTTTATCCATTTATTTAAACAATTTAGCTAAAAGCAGCTCAACCTACCAGAAACTAGCTAAAGAAATTCAGGCAATAAGTTATAATAAAAAAAAAAATAAAAAATAAAAAAAAAAAAAAGGTTTTGAAAACTCTTCACATTTATACACTTTTGTCTGCACAGGCAAGACGATTGAACATAGAACTATACATTTATTCATCCTGCAACTAATTAAAAATAGAAATCTCATCTGTAACCTGGCGCCAGACAAAACCCATTCCAACTCACCACTATGCAAAACACAACTGCTTAAATTTTATTTTACTTACATTCATGAGCTTATCATTAATACAGGTAGTCCCCGACTTACGCCCCTGGAACATGTTCATAAGTCGGATTTGTTCTCAAGTCAGACAAAGTTATGACTTATACAGCTTTGACACAAATCTACAATGTGAAGCATACCAATCCACTTGACTAAATCCGTCCATTTCCCCACATTAAAAACTGTAACTGCGCCTAAGAAAATGGATCTCACACGGAAAATGTAACAGTGTTGTCTCTGCACCTTTAAATTTGCAAAGGGAATCCAGGACGCCATTTTGTCTCAGAGCTGTTTCGGCCTGTGAAATTTCCGAAATTAGGATTATTCACCATCAGGACAGTCCTTTTCCATCATCGTGCTCCTGGACTGATTCATTGAAACCGGCGAGGCCGACTCATTTCTCTTTGGACGTTTTATATAATCACTTACACACTGAAAATAATGCATACAATTGTAAATATTGAATATTGATATCTGGTGCACTGCAGTGTCTATTTTTCATACAATAGATGTGAGCTACTTCTGTTATGGAACCGGACGTAGAACCGCGGTCCGTTCGTATCTGCGGAAATTCGTAACTCGAATGTTCATAAGTCGGGGATGACCTGTATTTAATCATCCATAAGTTGTTATTCTCTCATGTTAGGTTCGTCTGACTGCAGATACTCACTTATCTAAAGCTTCAGGGAAGTTTGTAGCACCAATAATGATGACGCCTTCGTTTGGTTTAAATCTGAAAATGAAAAAATTTATTAATTAAAAACTATTCGGTTAAATAATAAAAAATAATAATAAGTGCACTGTGCCTGTGTGTGTACACTAATAGTCGAGGCTCCCTCACCCGTCCATCTCAGCCAGAAGCTGGTTGATGGTCTGCCTCGAGTACGGATGCATGGGAGACTCGATTCTTTTCCCTCCTACGCTGTCGAGCTCATCGATGAAGATCACACACGGAGCGTTTGATTTGGCCTCCCCTGATGGAAAGATGAAAAACTTGCATCAGGTCTTGGGATATTAATGAGTCACAGAGTTTAAATATGACCTTTGTGTGTCCTGATGCATAGACCGATCGGATCAGCTGCAAAATCACAACACAATGCTCGATATTCTTATTTTTTTGTTTAGTTTATATACTGTAAATAGAAGCTAAATGCGGAGTTTGGTTTTATTTTAACTACTATTATTTTATTCATTCATTATTCATTTATTCGTTACAACACATAGGCGAGTGCAACACATGAGCACGAATGTAGAAACACCGTAATCGTGATTTGTTTCTAATCTTTGTTTGGCGCCTCTCACGAATTCTGTACGAGTGCACCAGTGCTTACTGAACAGGTTCCTAATGCGGCTTGCACCGACACCGACGAACATCTCGTCGAACTCGGACCCGGAGGCGTAGTAGAAGGGCACTTCAGCTTCCCCCGCCACGGCGCGAGCCAGCAGGGTTTTCCCCGTTCCTGGTGGTCCGACAAGCAGGATCCCTGCAGCGGAAACGTCAGCCAGGACCTCGTTATCATGCGAGACTCACTAATCAGTGAATAAATAATGCGTCGTGTCTGCGATGGTGTTACCTTTAGGGAGTTTTCCTCCCAGGACGGTAAACTTCTGCGGGTTCCTCAGGAACTCCACCACCTCCTGCAGCTCGTTCTTGGCCTCCTCCACTCCTTTCACATGCTCGAAGGTGACGTTTTTCATCTGGACGGGGTCCACTGCCGAGTCCAGGCCTGATGTGGTTCGGAATCGCACTGTCCGGAACGGTTAGATTACAGTTCACACACACACGCGCACACTGCACTTCACAAAATGTGATGCCGTGCTCATAGAAATTAGAGTATAAGATTACACTTAGCTTTAGATAGCTTTTTAGATTTTAAGAAAGGTGTTCAAGTCAAAGCGGGACTTTTGTACAGAATAACAGAACCCCCCTTTTTATTTCTCTGTATAATCCCCTGCTACACTAGTGCATTTATCCCACTAGTGCTTGGATACCATCAAGGTAAAAAGTTTTCTCAGACTGCCAGCTTCACGTCTAAAACCCCGGCCTCCCGGGAACTCCTTTAAAGGCCCAAATTTCTTGGAGCGAGGTCAGGACTTTTACTGCGGCTACGTTTTACAGACGTCGTCTGTAAACGTCAATCGCTTTTACTCCTTCATCCCCAAGTCCCGCTTTCAGTTGAACGACCCTCGTCGATATCTCGCACGCACAAAACAAACAAGGCACACGGAGGAGATCAGATCAGAGGGCTTTACCCGAGAGGAACGGTGTTTTGGAGAGTCCGTACAGTCCCACCAGCAAGAGGACCAACAGGATGAGCCGTGTTCGCCTTAACGACTCTACAGAGGACAAACGATTTTAAATACAGAATCGTTATTAGAGCAGGGTCTTTAACATCCGTCGCTGATCTTTGTACACAGAACTACAACTTATTAAACAGAAAAAGATATTCATAGTTAAAACTGGGAATGAAAATTATTATAGGGGTTATAAACATAATTAAGGTGCTTTAATCAAACCTTAAAACTTGACATCAACAACAACCTTTAAAAAAAAAAAAAAAAAAAGAAAACAGAATCTTCCTTGGTGATGGGCAAATTAATTTATTTTAAATTCATTAGTTCCTGTACTACGCTTAGCAAAGCTTTCAGGTTGCCCGGCAACCGTCAAATTAACTCCTCCCATCTGCTGCCGTCTGAAAGAATCACATGAGTATTGTGAAAACCGTTTTAATCTGTGTCTCGGAGAACGTTCCAGAACTACTGGTCCTTAAACTTTTTAAATCCGTGTTTCGACATTACCTTGTGTTCTCTGTGTGAGAGCCTGAGCTTTCAGAAAGCCCTCGGCGAAACCAGTCTTGAAAGCGTCCTGATGAGCGTCTGGAATGTTCCTGCTTTTCAGAAGGTTGTCTAAAGTCTCCGGAGCTTGACCCCTGTCCCGCAAGAGTAAGCCCTGCAGAGACAACAGTGACACAGACGGCATGAGAACAAAACTCTGGCTGCAGGTGAACTATTTCCACTCCACATTCCCCACAGATTTCTCTCGCTCTCTCTTTTGCGGATCAGACCTTCATGAACGACGGCGTGAACGTGTCCGTGTCCTGTGGATGTTCGAAGCCGGTCTGAAGACGCCTCGTTTTGGACTTCAGGGTCTTAAAGCCTCGTTTTTGGAGCAACACTAGGAGGAAATAAAAAGCAAAACCGCAACGTGTCTTCAAAATGTGTCTTTAAAAAAATATTTTTTTTTAAATGCTGTTTGGATTAAATTATATCGCACTGCACCATTTTAAGTTGTTGCATAAATTGGGAGTATAGGAAATGTGATTGTGATTATTTTACAAAAGTAGAGTTTTTATGAGACGAGAAAAAATTTTTATTAATAAAAAAAAATAAAAAAAATAAATAAATAAATCACAAAAAGTTACACAGCATTTCAAAACATTACATACTTTAAAATATAACATAAAAAGGACAAATTAATGTTTTAAAAACAGTAAGCTGTATAGTTTCAAATAAAAAAAAGTGAACTACTCTGTATACAGTATGTGCATAAAGAATACTGTACGAGTATATAATTTTCTTTAGCTAAACAACAATTAAACTAACTAAATATGTTCCAGACTTGATGATTATTCTTTAACTTTACTTTTTTAAATAATTTATCTGAAGTAAAAAAAACAAAATCCATTTAGTTTTATTTCTCCTGAAAGAAATTATGTACACTGTTATGGTTTCTATATTCCTTTGCAATACTATTTAATTTTATTATTTGTACATAACATTTTAGTTTTTTTTTTTTATAGCTAAAGGGTTTTCTTATATTTTCTATATTTGTAAAAAAAAAAAAATCTCTTATTTTTCACAAAATTATTTTAAATTCTTAGGTCATCTGCGGTCATGTAAGCATTTCACTTCATATCATACTGTGACGAATAAAATTTTAATTCGAAAATTTTAATTTATGCATCATAGTGACGTCTTATTATGATAATCGTGTCGAGAGTTGAGAGTGAGTTACCTGGCCAGATGTTCATGTCGGCACACGCGGTCCGAAGCGCTAAAGGTTTGCAAAAAACAGGTGATGCCGCTCCCATCCCGCTGAGGGCAAAACCTGGACGAGAAAATAAATAAATAAATGTTCCATTACTCCTCGTTTCTTTAACGTTTCATTTGTGTTTACACTCATGCGGCACAGCTACACTTTATTTTCTCTCTCCGTGTGAATCTTCATCTCTCTCACCGTATTTGTTGTGAAAGAAAGAGTCGGTGGACAGGTAGGACGTCCTCCAGGGGTGTGACTCCGCTCTAGGGGGGTTTGAGGACACGTCCTGAGTCACGCACGGCAACAGTCTGTCCACGAGTCCGTCCAGCTGTCCGACTCCCAGATCGGCCAACCCCATGTCTCTGAGGCTCCATGACGGCTGCGCCACACGAACACGCGATAAAGATCACAGATTAGAGTTAGGTATCGTTAGAAAGCGTCTAACACAGACATGTTTTACTCAAAACACTCAGAGAACTCGGTCACAGTTTCTCTAAACTATTACATCACCACTTGTCTGAGATATAATATTATAGTAATATGATACACTACCGTTCAAAAGTTTTAGAACACTTTCTAACTCCACGATGGTTCCTGATTTTTATTTATTTCTACATTGTAAAGGCTGAAGGCGTCCAAAAAATGCATTAATCTCCTTTGAAC
>JAQMYJ010000018.1:19577527-19588750 GCA_030014305.1 Clarias laeviceps | reverse complement strand
CGGAAGCGCGCTGTGTCACGTCAAACAAATAATTGCGCAAAAACATAACGCAAGCTTTTAAAATTTATTAAAAGAAGTTTTTTCGCCTCGATAATTTTTTATAATCGAGTTACTCAAGGAATCTTTTCAGTCCCTACAAATAATGTACATTAGTTACAGTAGGACATTTTAGAATCTTTTTTTTTATGTATTTAATTTTTTTTTTAATAAAGGATAAGGACGGAGACAGGGCCGTGCATCACGCCGCGTTCGGCGACGAGGGCTCGGTCATCGAGGTTCTACACCGAGGCGGAGCCGACCTCAACGCCAGGAACAAGCGGAGACAAACGCCGCTACACATCGCCGTCAACAAGGGGCACCTGCAGGTGGTGAAGACGCTCCTGGATTTCGGCTGCCACCCCAGCCTTCAGGTAAACCTCGCCAAAGACGGAACCTCGGTTTGCAAACGTCCCACTTAATGCTTCCACACTTTTTTTTTTTTTTTTTTTTTTTCTTCACATCTTTCATTACATCTGCGTTCTCTGCAGGACTCTGAGGGAGACACGCCTCTTCACGATGCCATCAGCAAGAAGAGGGACGACATGCTGTCCGTCCTGCTGGAGGCTGGCGCCGACGTCACCATCACCAACAACAACGGTTTCAACGCCCTCCATCACGCGGCGCTGCGAGGGAACCCCAGGTACACCCGCTTCTCTTTTTACTCTCTGAGGTTGGGATTTAGCCGAGGGGTGTGAGCTCGGATGTGAAAGCTGTCATGAATGCAGCGTAAATACTCATCAGAAACGTGAGAGTCATGAGAAACTTTTTAAAAACAAGCTGCCCCATGGTGTACGTTTTCAGCCTGGGTCTGTTCTCGAGAACATTCTTCCATCTTTATCAGGAAAAAAATGATTTGGTTGCGTATTGTGTGGCAATTCAAGTATCGTCACAATGATGAGGTGGTAAAATGTTGCGTTCTTCTGTTTAGGGGAAAAAAAAAAAACACTGGGGATATTTAGAATATTGTGATACTCAAAGAATTGCAATACAAATCAAATCGGCACAGAAATCTCGTGATATTGTATCTGTTGGTCCCTGGTGGTTCCCTTCTCTAGTCTTTATCCCATCTTCTCCACCAGGGTGAAACAATATTCACCTCAAGAACAAAAATGTGTACAAAGCATTTTTTTTTTCTTTTTCATACGAGCAACTAAAATAGTCGCATGTACATCCGGGAGCTGTTCAAAAGCGTCAGTGTAAAGCCAAGCCAAGCGAGTTGACAAGTTATTTTGCATTTTGTCCAAAATTTAGTGAAGATGTAGCACCATTGGTTCCAAGGACGGTAGCAAGAAGAAAAGGGAGCCGCTTTCAGTTTTTTTTTTTTTTTTAAAGCAGCCTGTGCCAAGAGGAATCATAAATTAAGGTTAATTGAGGTTTAATGTCTATTTCATTTTTTTTTTCTATTTATTTGCATGTCTTTTCTAAATGTTTTGATTTGTGTTTATATGCAAAAATATCATTAGTGTTGGAAATTGGTAATATTGGTCATATGTTTGGGTGGCTGGAACTGATTATCTGCATTTACATTATATCCTGTGGGGAAAAATGTTTCACTAAACGAAATTTTGTCTTAAGAACTCGCCTCTGGAACAGATTAAATTCGTATCCAGAGATTCCGCTGTCTCAGACGTTTCTCATTAGTAGGTCCAGTTGTTTTTATAGCTGATTAGATTCACCACAACAGAGAGCAAAGAAGGTTATGAGTAACCCGTTGTACACCGTATTCGACACGTTCAGGAACTTTCAGCAGCACTACAGCTCAGTCTCGCCTCATGGTTCATTTTATCAGCTATAATCTGCTGAAAATAAATATTAAAATCAAATAAAAATCAAGAATTTGTCACATAACACAACACTCAGTATCATACACAGTGACATGCGTATATAACTGCCCATAAAAACTGCATGTGATGTAAAAAGATTTCTGTTCGATGAATAATTCGCACTAGACAGTAAAATTTAATTAAAAATAGAATTTTCCAATAAAAGTAATATAAGAATAAGAAATTAAAAAACAAAATTTAAGAAGTTACCAATAAAATTTGTGAAGAAGTGTATTTGTGAACATGGAATAGAGTATAAATTTATGCATAAATTTTCACGGCTTATTTGATTCAGTCAGATCAATTCTCTCTTTCTTATATTTATTTCTTTTCTGTTGCTCCACAAGGCCAAGTGTGACTGTTTTATGGTGACCCCCGCGGGTGGTCTTGGTATCATGACCTGCCTAAAAAACCCCACATGAATCAGAGAACCTGATCATTCAAAAGGAAATGTTCTACATATTTTAGTTTTAGGTTTAACTCCAGCTCTCTCTTCTGCCTCTTTGTAAGTCAGACTTAATCCTGTACTGTGAAGCGTGAGAGTTTTAAAGCCTCGTCCTGAGGCAGCGCGTCGTCTCCCACGTCGAGGAAATCGAATATGCCGTGTGTCCTGCTGATTGTTACGTCAGCTTGGTAAGCGCGTTCAGGCGTGGGTTTCTCCACACACACACACACACACACACACACACACACACACACACACACACACTCTTTATGCTTTTGGTTGATTATTCCACACTAGTGATATCCTGGGATGTTTTTATTACCACAGTGGGATGCAGTTATGGCATCTCGTAGCTAAACTTGGACATTTTTCAACGCAGTACTCTGTTTTATTGGAATTAATTTCAAGCCCGCGTTACGGGTGGGCAGTATGGCAAAAAAAAAAAATAAAACCCTGCACTGTACCTGAAGATTTTATATGATGCGCAGCTTTCACCTGAGGGTTGTTTGGTAGGAAAACTCACCAACTGAAGTGATTTTTTTTTTTTAATTTTTTTTTTTTACTTTGGTCAGCGTTACAGCAAAGCGCTGGGAGAAATGTGCGAGTGTATATGTGCTTTATTATTATTTTTTAATCAGGTTACAAGAAACAGTATTTTTATCTTTATACTGCAGGATGTTGCCAATAATACGGACACTACACATGTAATTCATTAACAGACAATAATTCAATGCTGTAATTAAAATGTAAGCATTTGTTCCAACACTGATATGATATTGCACAACTGCTGGTTCAACACCTTGCGAATGAGTGCAAAAGTTTGTACTCAAAAGTTTGTACCATCCCCCCCACCCCTGACACGTACCATCCGGCACACCGGGGCGACAGGTACTACCCCTGCGGTTGAAGGGAACGGGCTTGAACTGGGGACACCGATAATCAGATCTGGAAAGCCAAGAGCGTCTGAGAAACGTTATCATATAAGCCAGGTAGGGTGCCGATACATTTGAGCATCTCACATAGGTTTGGAGTGTGTGTGCCAAGATAAAAAAAAAAAAAAAAAGGGCTATCTAAATATCTGATTCAAATCTTGTAAAATACTGTTAATTATTTTTTCCTTTTATTTTTTTAGATGTAAACTTCCGTAAAGTTACATCTGTACTCAAGTCCTCCGTGGTGTATTCCCTCCCAATGTGTGTTTGTTTGTTTCCCTGTGTGTGTGTGTGTGTTGTGGTGCCTGGTAGTCAGAGAGGTCCAGGTCCTCCCCGTGTGCCACTCTGTTTACAGTGCTGTCGCAGCGTTCGCTTCCAGCAGCCCAAACAATGCGATTAATAGCCCGTGACTTACAGCAGCGTTTGTAGCAGAACCTGCAGAGACACCTACAGTGTCTCTCTCCCTCTCTCTCTCTTTCTCTCTTCTATATAACTCGTCTATGAGAACGAACGGGCCAAGCTGTTTGTTATTTACCAGTCGGAGTTCCGACCTCGATCACACAGCTGCGTGCGAGCTTAGTAGGATACCAGGGGGGGGAAAAGACTTGTGCAGTTCGGGACTATCCTAACGCATTAGCGCTGTGCGCTCCAATACGTTTTAGTTGAACAGCGAGAATGAGAAGAGATTTTGTTTGAAATCTGTGAAGTTTCCTCAAAAGACATCAAGCAGCATCGAGTTCGTGGTCAGTGATAATAAACAACTTGTACACTGTACATATAATATAAAATAGTAAGACAAATGTAAAAGTAAATGATTAAAAAGTATCTAAATAAAATAGAGTAGAATTACTGTGTATATATATTTGTGTATATTCTATATATAGTATATAATCATGAGAATATTAAAGTCAGGAGTGTGTGACCGAAAGCTCATCCTGATTCAGTTGAGCATCCAGATCTGATTTTGTGAGTGTGTGTGAGTGAGTGCACGCGCAACCCCCCACACTCTATAGCATCTGGCTTTTATCTCCTCTCCTCTGCGCACAAGTTTACTGCGAGACTTCTGAACCCGAGCGTGTCGCATCGTCTCTTCATTTCCACTGCCTGTATAAGGCATGAAGACGTTTGTGTATGTATGCGCTGTAAAGTGCTCTGGCGTAGCTAACTTTCAGGGATCCTTGTTTTTTTTGTATTTGAAAGCTGTTCCCCAGCATACAACTGACTTAAAGTAAGGACAAATCAGAAAGTAATTATATTTACAAATTGTTTTATGTTTAAGGAAAAAAAAGCACAGGAAATGAGCCTGAAAGACCTTTTAAGAGTTTCATTTATTAATAAAAAGAAAAAGTGCAATCAACTATTAGTTAGGGATGTCAATTTCTGTGAAACACAATATTGGTAAAAACTGAGCAAAGTTGTAGTGCCACATTTTTTAAAGATGTCTTTTAAACACTTTCATTTAATGTTTGTAGAAAAACACTGGGTAAAAAAGTCAAAGATCATATTTCAATCACATTTTGCAATATGTAAAAATTTTTTATTGAATTTTCATGGAAATTAAGCCTGGAGGGAAACACATTTTTTTATTTTTCATTAAAGATGAACAGTTTAGATCTGAGGATTAACTTGCTTTAAATCAGTTTTCACCAAGTTTAGTTGATATTCAGTTAATTAAAATATTGAATAAAGTATAGTAAGAATAATTAATAAAAATTTTTTTTAAATTATGTAATAGTTTTTAACATTTGTGAAAATAAACTAATGCTAAAAACATTTAAACTGTCTGCTTATAGTTAGGTGCTTACAAGTGGGGGACTACGTCAAGTTAACACTAACAGAAACTGATTAATACCTGTCACAATTTAGACTTGTTTTAATTGTTTTTAAAAATCTGTACAAATACACTTGTGTACACTTGAAATAGTGGAAAAAGTTTTCACTCAAAAATATAAGTAAATGGACATTTTCTTTCAGTGAGCTTCGTTGAGTTTCATTGTATAAAAAAAGTGGTGGTTTTTTTTTTTTTACTTGTACGAAAAAAAAAATTAAATAACTTATTTATAATATCATTTATTGCGCACTCATTGAAATACATGGAGTTTCAAAATTTCAAGACTTTTTCTAAAACTTTTGTGATCTTTTAAAAAAAAATAAAATAAATAAAATTCATGGTTGTCCTTTTTATGTTGCAACTCATAAAGGGCAGTGAAGTTACCTTGCCTATTTAGGGTAGTAATTTTTTTCCAAAAAGTGTATATATTTATTTAAAGAAAGATATATTAAAAAATCTAAAGTTAAAAGCACATTTACGTGGACATTTGTGCAAATGTATCAAACGTTGTTCTTTTTCTTAATTAATTTGTTTTTTAATGAATTGGTTTCAAGTGCAATATTGCAAAAAATTCAAAGTGTTTAAAAATATAGTTTAATGTTCTTGAAAATAAATTGATACTGAAAAGAACAAAAGAATTAGCATTTTGCATCAGAGTTTATAATTCCGTTGTAATTAACTATAAGTATCAGCATACACACTACAGGTCAAACGAGTGTATCATGACATGATTCATCCAAATATCAATTTTATATAAACAAAGTGCCTAGCCTTAACATAAAGCAAACATTGCAATAAATGAAAATGCCACAACTGTAGGAGAACCAGATCCGTTCCTGTTGTCATCAAAGCATAGCTACAGCTGGTTGAAGGGGACCAAATCCATTGAAGATGTGATTTGGTTCCATTTTACCAGCTTTAGCAAAGCATTGGGCATCTCTGAGCAGTGGGGGGCGGGGGGAGGAGGAGCTGGTCAGGCGGTCCAGCTCGGAGACGACAGAAACTCCTGTGGAAAGATTTCACTTGATCGTTACTCAAGGGATCTGCTCCCCCTCTGTCTGAACATGCGACAGGATTGTGTTATTGACTTCCCACTATGTCTTAACATCCCTACACCCTCCGGCAAGCCACCGCCCCTGTTTATTTTGCTCTTTGCCGAGGAAGAAAAACCGGGCCTAGAGAAAGTGTAATAATAATAATCTGTCCTGGTACACTTGAGCCATGTCAGGGAGTCATGTAGCAATTACAGCAGCTGATGGATGGGGCCTGGTGTCACTCTGGCGTCCGTCACGTGTCCTAGTGACAGTCATGCCATTCTCTACTTCTAGCCACGCCAGCGTCCCAGGGTGCACCGTGGAGCATTAAGCGTTTTCCAGCTTAATTTTTTTGTCAGGAAGAAAAGTGCTCCTTGGAGAGTTGTACCGGTTTTAGAAAACAAACGCTGATATTTGCACGTTCCTCAAGACAAAAGTTTCAGCACTGGCAGTGATCACGCTTACTTTTAAAAGCATGTCCTCAACATGGCACTGGTTAAGCATCAGGCGGCGAAGTGCTATTTACAACGCAGATTCCCCTCCTTGCTCGGCGACATCCCAGGCAACTTTCAAACCCCCAAACATCCAGGCCATAAGTGGGCAAAAGCTAGGGACGGCAGCTGAAGGTTTTATAATGTCAGCATCTGCTGTGGATGTCAGTCAGACTAAGGGGGGGGGTTGGTGAGGGCTGGGGTGAGGAGGAGGGGGTAGAGGGATCACGGATACACGAGCGACAGTGGTGACCCAACGGCACTAATTTGGAAACAGCAAAGTACCACAGTGACCAGACAGGCGAGTGCGTGACAGAAAAAGGAACGGCCTGCTTTCTGTCTCAATCACAAATCAGAGGAATTAAACTCGGCCTGAAAATTGTCCTTCATTATCTTCCCTGCTGTTCGACTCCAACATAATTAAAGCTGCTCACTTTCGTGGTATGCATCTTTTATAGATCAAATATGTGACAGCCCCATGTCGAGGACGACGACGTAAAGTTTCAAGGACAGTTGCACAATCCTGGCATTGTCTAGGAATATTAACACGGAACGTTAATCGCATAGCGCGTAGTCCCCGTAACACGCCTCTTTTTTTTTTTTTTTTTTTTTTTTTGGTCAAGGAATCAGCTGACGGCTCGAAATCCCTGCTTTGTCACGTTTCCATGTCCTAATCTGACTTCTGTGGGCTGTCAAAGCTTTTGGCAAGGCATGCAGATGTAAATAAACCAGATCAACGAGATCACGCTAAGCGGCGTACATTTCATTTTTCCCTTTGGAAGTGTCACCTTAGAAATTCCCTTCCATTGTTTTGTTTTTATTTTTATTATCCCCCCTCTAAAGGGCTTTGAAAAAGATTACGGCATTAATCATTCAGCCATGGAAGAGGCACCGGCTGCGATGGTTCTGGCAACCGTTCAAGGCCTGTATTGCAGCAAATTGTCAATCGCTGCCTTTCTGGTGATCTTTAAGGCAGTGGTGGTGACCTGTCCAAAATCAGCCACATAAAACAAAATGCTAGCGGTCTTGCTCTAGTTATCTAGCATGCAAATTGCTCTCTTAGGGAGGAGCACGATTGGACTTGCTGGCGAAATCTCAGAAAGGGAGCAGTGACTTCTTCCGGACTACGTGCTGCAGTCAGCCTCTGCATCTCAGCAACCAAGCGACACACCAGCGAAAGTCTGACCGACATACTTACCTGTAATAATTTGGAGATTAGCACCTGACCGAGAATACATACTTCTTTACATTCCATAGCTGTCATATGTTCATATGGGCATATAAAGAAGTATGTACACCAAGCAGGTAACCCCTGAAGCCAAGCTCAGCATCCTTACCTTTTTTGGTTTGCTCTGGTAACATCAGAGATACGATACACAAGCAGAAACATTTGTGTCCAGAAGCGCAGTTCTTCCCACCCACCCTTCCTCTACTCTGCACTGTGCAATCTTACGGCAATACTCTCTCTATAACGTAAGGTGACTTTGAGCAGTGCTTTAAAATAGACCTGCCGGCTTGTTCTCACCCCAACCCGTCAGAACTGGCTGTTCTCACCAGCATACATTAAGCGCGTCCGGGTCCACACAGTGCCGTCTGCTCCAGTGACCCTGGCTGTCCTCTAGAGAACTGAGAGGATCCACAGGGGGGAAAAAAAATGCAAAGAACAGCAGCACCCGTGACTTCTGACACCAAATAAAAAGGTCATTACAATCTTTTGCCCTAAAAACAAAAAGGAATGACACAAGGCAGAGTGCCGTTTCCATTTCGTTCCTGTACTCCTTCAGGGAAAGACATTGTAAAATCCTGGAAATTAAGTCACATATCTTCATACCCATATTTCATCACCACTCATCACCATGGAGCTGTCTGACCATATCCACTAGTCGTCTATCAATCCGGTTGCTGATGTTTGAAAACGAGGTTGATCCAAGTGGAACAGGAAGCTATTGTGACCAGGATTTGGGCTTTAGGTACACAAATGAGGCCAGAGGTCACATGCAAGGGCTAATGCCCACTCAGCAGTTGCGGATTGGCGATGGTGCACTTAGTTTTTATTTTTTTTAAGCCCTTCCCATTTTCCTACAGCGCACTTCTTTTATTTGTCCCATTTTGTCTTCTGACTGCATGCAGTGGTTCAACTCCGAGTATGCTAGAGATCAATACCGGTTTGCAAGCTAGCGTGAAATGTTCAGTCACCCTCTAATGAATCTTTGCTCCAGCTCAACACATTCCACAAGTCAACGCCGCCCCTGTTTCACCCCTCTCCCTATCCCTGACTCCCTCCCTCCCTACCTCCCTCTCTGCCGAAGCCCTATCGGACACAAGGCCGGGAGGACAGGACGAAGGTGGAAAAATAATAGAAGGGCACTTAGACGTGCTATTCTGGGCACCGGTGGAAATCCTGGACGAGTTCTCGTGCTCGACAGAGTTGGATATGTTGGCGTCGCATGACTGAACGCGACCCGTGAATGGTCGGCCACCCGATGACGCCACTATTTTTGAAAGAGGGTTGGATGCAAAGGCCCTGGGGCGAGTTATGACGTCCCATTTAGGAAATGTCACAGAGATCTGAGAGGTCCAATGTGGGAGGGTTTCAAGGCCTCGTGGCGTTGGTGCAAGCAAAAAAAAAAAAAAGAGGAGTGTTTCCTCTGTGGGTAGCCAGTGGGGGAAGTGGAGGTGCTGCAGCATGCACAAAAAAGTGGGTTATTATCCTGACAGTCATCAGTTTAACGCTTTGACACAAATATCCAGGAGCCACCCTGTGAAAACATCCCACACCACCACTACCTCCACCACCCAGGAGAATTAATACGGCACCACAGCTGTTTTCCGTCAATCCGAATCTCAACTCCCCCACCTCGCATCCTAAAGTGACACCAATGTGTCTTGATCAGGAGATTTCCAGATAACATAAACCTTTCGCCCTACCGTAATGGAAAGAGTCCAGGAAGTCCCAGTAAGATTCCAGAAATGAAAGGTGGCTGCTACAGATAAAATTAAAAACAAAAAGAAAATCAAATATAGCACCGCTATTTTAAAGGTGTGTCAGTGCCCCAGAAGGAAACTATATTCCATTTTGAAGTAGAGGCAAAGTAGAAAAGTCCAAGTCCAAGGTCCAGAAAAAAACCTGTTCCTCAAAGAAGGATGGATTAAAGTTAAAAAGTCTTTTATTATTAAATATCAGTTGCACTGCAGCCATAAGTGGCTAATGAGCTAGAGAGCAGGCTGTGCTGCAGCAGTCTGCTTGCCTGGGCAGCACTGGAATTGCGAGAGAGAGAGAGAGGGAGAGAGAGAGAGAGAGAGAGGCAGGGAGGGAGGATGAGGGAGTGAGAGAGAGGGAGGAAATCCATGTGGACAGTAGCAACTTTCCCCCCAGTTCCAGCATCACCTGCTTCCGTATCGCTTTTTCCTGTAAAAGGTTGAGTCGCGGGAGCATCACACCGAGATGCAGGCACTTCATCTGATAGCGGCAGCGCTGCTGCTAATGCTGCAGAACGGTAAATTCTACTCTTCCTGCATGCATGCATGCACACACCCAATCTGACGCTTTAAAGAGAGAAACGGGGGGGAAGAAAAAGACGTCAATGCGGATTGTCCGGCTTCGGGATGCAAAGTCTCACTCAGAGAGGAGGACGCACAGAGCATATATTACCTGTCAGCGCACTTTTCCCCGTCTCTCCACTCCGCTCTCTTTACATTATTTTTCCTTTACTGCTCGAGGAGCTGTAATGACCTCCGGCGTAGTTCTTCCAGATGCTGCAGCCATCGGATGCCGACTCGCTGAATCAGCTGCTCTAACCAGGGGGTGGGGTTGAAGGGGGTATAGAGAGAGTGTGCTAGAGAGAGAGAGAGTGTAAGTCTAGTATGGGAGGAGGGGAGCGAGGGAGCAGTGAAGCTGGAGATAGAACAAGGCACCCTTACCTTTAGGAGGGGATAGGCGTCATGCTGACACGAGAAGCTGCTGTTGCTACTCTAAAGCCAGGCAGACATAATTGCAGCACTTTTACATTCGTGTTCCATATATGTGTGTGTTTGTGTGTGTTCATGTTCACAAGGATGATCAGGAGATTCTGTCAAGATCTCAAATACGGCGCATGCTCCAGTTTGGGATCTTGCATATCTGTTCTAGTTTTTATTACCAAATATTTCAGTCTCAGAATTTATTTATTTCTCCCTCTCCAAATCTCTTGAAGGTTTTAAAAAAATATCTCTTTTTAACAAAGATGAGAGCTTCTGATTAGTATTCAAGGTGTTGCGCGCCGTGACCTGCTGCTAAGTCTTTTACGACGACTCCAAGAAAAAATATCAAAGGTGAGCCAAGGATCTAGAATCAAACCGTTAGTTACGTATCCGTTTCCTCACGGGGCAAAAGGTCAAAGATCATGGTTGAGGTGGACCACAGCCTTTAAACCGTTAACACTTTAAGGGGTGAGGAATAAAAAAACTGATAAAAAAAAAAATCAGTCACCAGGCTCCTTTCTCTCTTGGGTCTCGCTCATCTCCCTGTGACCATATTTAGTCAAGCGGTGCAAAAAATAACCCCCCTCCTCCACACTCCAGAGAAGTCCCTTCTCTCCCCCCCCATCCCCCCCACCCCAACCGCTTCTTCTTTGTTTGTTTTCTTTTCC
>JAQMYJ010000018.1:19558874-19572102 GCA_030014305.1 Clarias laeviceps | reverse complement strand
TGGTCTAAAGTTGACAAATTCCTTAAAAATGGAAAAGTGTGGCATCACTGTCACCTACAGGACTTTTCGTGTGTTTGTTTATCTAAATATTTTCAATTGTAAATGAATTCAATTCAATGAATTGAACATACCTGCAAAAGATCGATTAAACTATTAACTGGTGCAATCACACAAACACGAAAAGTCCTGTAGGTGACAGTGATGCAACAACTTTTCCATTTTTAAGGAATTTGTCAACTTTAGACCATTTACTTTTCATGTTTGTTTGTTTATCTAAATATTTTTAATTGTAAATGAATTGAACAGACCTGCAAAAGATCGATTAAACTATTAACTGGTTCAAAGTTGACAAATTCTTTAAAAATGGAAAAGTCCTACAGGACTGGAGTGTGGTGCAGATGATCGCTTTGTACCAGACATGACACCTAACCTACAGTTAGTCCCCAACTTGCGAACAAGTTCAGTTCCAGAAGAACGTCCGTAAGTCGGATTTGTTCATAAGTACGACAGTGTGAGTCACCTTTCACACAAAAATACAATATAAAGCGCAAAAAAAACACGCACAGGTTACTCATTTCTCCCACACACACCCACATGCACGCACACAAATATACTGGACTTTGGACATTTCATACATTCAGTTACACACTGAAAATATTGTATATAATTGTAATTATTGGTATGTGGTGCATTGCAGTGTCTAATTTTTGTACAATACACGTGAGCTACTTCCGCGATTAGTTCACATCTATGGATGTTTGTAGTGCGAGGTCCGTTCGTGTCTGAGAATTGTAACTCGAATGTTTGTAAGTCAGGGACAAAAGTTACACAGGATTTTATTGGTCGGTACTTTTAGTATTTTTTACTACTTTAAAACCTCTAAGAAATACAGCTGCTTCAGACAAATCCAACAATTAACATTAGCACTATACAAATACAGTCTACCTTTGAGCCATGAGGTATTCTAGCATTGGTGGCAACAAAAAATATGTATATTTTTAAACTAATTAATTAATTTAAAAAGGAGCTCTTCAATAGGAATGGGATTCATCAGATACCAGCCGATACAATATGTCACGATACCTAGACAGCGATACAATTCGCTATTCTGTACAACGTTTTTTCTAAATAAAAATGTAATCAATATTTTTAGATTTTATTAGTCGCTCCTGCCTGCCAATGCGTAAATAGTTTACAGCGTGCCACCTGTACGTTTATAAAGGAACAGTGATATTTCACCACCTCAAATGGAAGCATGTGTAATTTACAAAGTAATAATAATAATATAAAAATTGACTTTGGAGACAGTCCGAGTCTGAAAGCAGATCTCGGTTATTTATTTCTCTGGCAAACACCAGGTTTGACTTGAAAAACAGACACGTTACTCCAATTTGGACTGGATTAGTTTTACATGGGGAGACGGGATAATTGTTACTGGTGTAGATATGGAAGTATAATAGTGCCAAAATTCCTCAAAGCAAAACGGCATACTGAATCACATGAACTGAAAAAAAAAAAACGTGTCACAAAAAAGCAGTTTGAATTTTTCTGCTTTGAAATTTGATCTGAATGAAAGTATTTATACTGCTTGAGATTTTTAGACACTGCAATTTATTATGGTTGTATATTTCAACTGAAAATGTAATTCAAGCATTTAAAATTCAATGCAAAAATATTCACCTTACTAAATTGCTGTTCAAAAATATATTCAATTGTTAAAAATACAATCTTCATAATTTTTCAGCCTCACAAATTCAGGTTGAAAAAAATTTAGTTTTAAAAATTCAGGTTGAAAAAATTCAGCTATTAAATTTCCGGTTGGAAAAATTCAGGTTTTAAAATTCAGGTTGTCAAAATGCGAGTCTTCAAATTCAAGTCGACAAACTCTGGTAGAAAAAATTCAGGCCTTCACATCCGGGATATCACAGGAAGAGCAATGGATTGCCCATTTCTGGGGTCCATGTCACAGTGCACTTTAAAGTGTGCTCCCTGCTCCATGTGCAGTTTACTTCGCGGGGAATCACTTGCCGTTCGGAACTTGTAACTTAAAGCCCCATTTACACTGCAGGTCTCGATGCCCAATTCTGATTTGTTGCCTATATCTGATTTTTTTGACCGTCTGTTTACACGTTCTTTCACATTTAACTGGCAGTGTAAACGTAGCTACAAGTGCTTTATGACTTTGTCCAAAAACAAAGGCAAAACATTTTGTTATATCCTGTAGGAGGATGGGTTTTTCGCTTTGATCTTCATATATAAAGACACTCCAGGAATTACTTGCTCTTTGACGTTTTATTTACTTCATTTATTTAACGGAGCCAAAACAAATTTGTGGTTTAAAACGCAAAACTAGAAAATCTAGTTAATAAATAAATAAATCCCCTTTGTTTACTACTTACAAGTCAATTTTTTGTCCTCTATTATTAAATTAATTTAGTAGTACATGAACACAGTTTTCTGCGGTGATCGTGCGTACGTCGTGAGGACTTGCTCATCCCTTTAAGACGTCTACGATGTCCTCAGCGTTACCTGTCCGATACACGTCCAGAAATCATATCCGCATTCGATCAGCACTTACAGACGTCGCTTTTCATCACTACTCCAAAATACATTTCCATCACTGATATCTCTCTGGTAAAAAAAAAATAATTGCTCATTCCAACCTTTCCCCTGCAAGCATGCGTCCACCATTACTAGGACAAAGGACACAGTGGTCCAGCAAGCCTCCACTGGAGCCGCTGAGAAATTTCGTGTTTCCACTCGGTTTGGGTGTAGACTCTGGGTCCGTGCCAAGCGTTTGACTCGTCTTTTGTAATTCCGAGAGACGCGCAGTGCACTACGGCTAAGTCGAGCTGAGTGAGAAGCAGAAGGCCAGAGTTGGAGGAAGACCAAAAATGCTTCTCGCACATTTTGTTTGTCTTCACTGGAACTATGCGTCGTTTTCAAGAACAGACTGTAAAGCATGCCGGTTATGAGAACCGTGTAAATCAATTGGTACAAGTTTGGCTGAAGTGATGAAACTGATGGTGAAGGTGATGTGGCCGATCGGCTACGGCTGATCAAGATGAAAAGCAGCCAGTTCCGGTCACGGGCTGATCGACCTTTGCATCTCTATTATAAATGTAATGATATAATTGCATCAACATATATAATCAATGTGGCGATACAAAAGAATCACAATTGCAATAACTGAATGATTTTTTTGTTTGTTTGTTTTTCTTTCTTTTTGTTTTCTTGTACGAAAAAAAACAATCTCCTAGTACCTACTTTGGATTGGGGCATTTAGATTTTTAAAATTTTTAGTTATGTATATATTTATTTGAAGTACTGCATATTTGTACCATAATGACATCAAATACACACGTGTATCTTTTGCACAAATCTAGCTAGCACAAATAACATTAAAGAGATGTTTTGTCCTTCAGTCCGAGATGTCGGCCGCATACGTATTCTGCTCAGGTGGACTCGCTCGTCTCACGGCCAGTAACCGGGTCGGAAACGAAGTGATTTAAAGACTAGGATTTATAACCTTGCTACATATCAGCAAAGAGACCGCTCTATTGCTCCACATCATCGGAGCTGCAGCCGACCACCGATCGAAGACTCTAGTCCGAGGCATCGGATTCTCCATCACACAAAGACGATAATTCTCCACTTTACGTTTTATCTCCCTGCCACGCTTTATCCTTCAGCATTAGTTTTTAGTCCCCAGCTTTAACTTCAACGTGGAGAAGAATCAAGTAGAATGCACCCGAACGCTATTTTTTATTAACAGCCGAAAATAAAAGTATCCATTAAATAGCGTTGCTCTGATGCGTATTTAAAACTGAAAGAGTGGTGGCTATTCGAGCAAATGCAGTGTGGAAAAAGGGAAAAAGGGTGAGCTTTTTAATCGTTGTGTGTGTATAGATGTGTGTGTGTGTGTGTGTGTGTATATTTATGTATATATAGATATAGATATAGATAGATATAGATAGATAGATATAAATAGATAGATATAAATAAATAATTGGGTCATGGATATTACTGAGCCGTCGGGTCCCTCGTTGACTCCGAGCGATTTGTGTAAGAAGGACCGTCTGTAATGGTAAATGAATACTTGGCTAAAGCGAGCTGTCATGCGCGCTCATTTCTTCTTTTCCTCCCCCTGACCTTGTGTAATGATACCAGGTCTGAACTAATGACAGACGTAGGTTGCTCAGTAGCAAAAGCCGAGCTCTTTAGAGATTCATCAGAGAACTCGGATGCTCTTGCGAACGGCGTCAGATCAAAGCTCGCAGTCTAGCGCCGATGAATGCAGAGGAAGGTCAAAGAGAAGAAAAAGAAAATTATGCAAGTCACAGCTGACAACTTGCTGCTCTTATTAAAACTCTCAAGATGCCCCTTTAGCCATATTAATTACCTGATTTAAATTTTATGTGTAAAGGATCTCACACCTTTTAAGATTTAAATGCTTCATTGCGCTTGCCTTTGTCCTTACTTAAGGTGGTCAGGTTTAAGGATTAAAACCATTAGAGTGGCATAACCGGTAAGTCCGGGCGTATTCTCGGGTGATTTTTTTTTATTTTTTTTTATTATTTTTATTTTTTGCCGCTCTTGGACCACCATTCGGGATTTGAACTCTTCCGACTCCAAATTCTATGGGTGGAAAGGATGCAGTTCCTCTTAACCTCTTGGCAGTTTTGAAAAAGATATCCCCGGCTTCACATACTGGCTTTCGTCCTCCATGGCGGGTGTCCAATTCTTCTTCGTTCAGTTCCTCAGATCAATTCGTAGTTACGTTCTGAAACCAAAGGTATGCGTACCTAAGATGAAACAGACGTCTTGACAAACTGTTATGATGGTTTGAATAACACTGCAAGTTCTGGTATTCGAAGCAGGCCTGGTTTAATGGGGAGAAGACGAGCATGTCCAAGTAATTTTCTATTCCTACACACACATCATCCCGAGGTCATTATTAATGCGATGTCGTTATGACATGCCGCTTGACTTCACTTCTGGGCACCGCAGCCTGGACCTGCGGTTGGTCTTCCATTATAATCATTGGCCTCCCAGCCGCCTTGGAACGTCCGCCTGACCCTCTCAAGCAAAGAGCAAAAATGTGCCGAGGAGCTCTTTTCAGCAGTGTCGAGCTCCTGCACTACAACAAATTACAGCGCTGCTGCTGCTCGAGAAAACAGACCCCACTGGTGCACACCCAGGGGACCTTTGCGTCTCACAGGGTGACCCAGTTCCATCAAGGTTCTCTTTCACCTCACTTTTCTTCAGTCAAACCCCCTATCGATGGCTTCTGTAGCCTCGATGTTTATCTTTTAACCTCATTTCTCTCAAATCCTAAGCAGAATTCGATTTCGCTAAGCAAATCACTTTCTCAAGGCTGCCTAAAAATTCTGCAGTGTCTGAGTGTGTATCCATTGGACAAAATAACTGCAATGCAGCAATGGCAGAAAGTCGTACCAATATTCATGTCTACCTATTTTTTTTTTTTTTTTGCCAACCTGCCACTCCAAGTGGGGTAAATGAGCATCAATCATTGACCAGACTGAGTGACCAAGAGTAAGGGGTTGGAACTGGGAAGACCTGAACCTTCAAGATAATACCCCTGTAACTTTCTGAGGGATCCTGTATAGAGCTCATCAGCCAAGCACATCTTTATAGAAGCTAAACTAACCTTGTTCTCGTTTCTCCAAGGGAGTGTTTGGTGTCTGATGCTAACGCTATGGAACTATGATCCTTGGAAGGCAAATTGTTACACTTTAGATTTTGTCTATTTAGACGTTATTCTATCCTTAGAAATTTGTGTTTGATTCTCGGGTGATGCTGTAGCCTCTCGCAGCCGAAGGCCTAGAGACAGCTGATTTTCCGAGCTCCCTCATCGGGGGTGGGATGTGAGGCACTTGATGCTTTCACATCAATCACGGCTCTACAGCCAATCATGGGCGTCTGTGAGGTCAACCATGCAGAAGGAGCGGATAACGCTGTCCTGCGAGTGTTGCACCGCCCCAACGGTGAATAAACGAGCAGTTTGAAAAGATGCAGTAGGCTGGCGTCTGGAGTGGTTTGGAGGAAACGAGTGAGAGTCTTCAGCCAGTCCTGACTGATTGGTAGTAGCAGCCTTAATGTGGGAGCCCCCTAGTGATGGGTGGGTATTTGATACGACTAAATTAGGGGGGAAATCTGGAAAAAATCAACAAAAAAAGGAAATTTGTTTCGGTTCAAGTCCAGAAGTAAACTCAGGGTTCAAAGATCATACAGTTCTCTCAACTTAACCTTTCTGAACCAGTCTGCCAAAACAGGGAACTCCGAGCACAATGGGATTTCACTTCCCAACTGTGGAGTATCTGACAAGGCTTGGAGTCCGGTGATGTCGCTTTGAATTTAATCGAAATTGGCTATTGTTAGGATATAAACTGCAGCATAAAAACGTCTTTCTATGTGATCCTTGGGGAATGTAGGGAACCTCATGTACACCAAGGTTAAAGACCCAAGCACATTCCTAGAAAATGTAAACTTAAAGGCCAATTATTACCAAGGGTTGGGGTCGGACATTGACACCACGACTTTTGTTAATATTGGCCGGACCAATTCAATTGTATGTGAATGCATCCTTTGAAAACAATTGACACGAGTCCAGCCGCAAATCCAAGCTACGTTTATTAACCCAGGCTGGTGTGTGTGAGGTCAGCAGTCGCACCATTAAAGAGTCAAAGATTCCAAAATACAGTACAACATTGATATAACATGTAATATAACATGAATGTGCGAATATATGTAAGTGTAAACATTTCTAAAAAATAAGTGATAAAGACTTTTGTCAAGACGTTTGTCAAGAGTCTCAAGACGAAATAAACCTCACGGGTTCCATTTGCCAATGAGGTAAGGTTGAAGGTGCCTGTTATTTTTTTTTAGTCATTTGTAGTTGGTCAGATAGTCCTCTGTGTACGAACAAACAAATATGCGTGCAACCCCCACACCCCTTTTCATGTTGTATTAGATGCGCATTAAAAAAAAGTTAATTTCCTCAAATTTGTGACCTCACATAGTAAGTAGAGCCCCCTCCCCTGGCGCGTTGCTCGGTCCTGCTGTACTCTGGACTCAGCAGTATCTCATTTACATAGACACTGAAACGGTGCTTTCGGAGGAGGAGTGAAACAGGGAGATGTGAAAAATGCATTATCTGAGTGGGGAGGCGGGGTATCACTTTGTGGCAGGCCTGAAACTTGTGTTAACTCATGATAGGACTAGTTAAGTTGAACAGCATGAACTTTGAGTTTTAATTGTACTTTTTTGTCATAAAAATCTATTAAAGTTGCTTAACGCACCAGACTTGATATGTCACTAGTCGGGTTTGAATAGCGAGGGTTTCTGCGTGAGGTTGGAGGTTGTATGGATTTTGTGTGTGCAGCATGTATACTGCAGTGCAGCTGCTTCACTCTGCAGCCCTGTGAGTGTGTATACTGCTGCTGACTCTCTCTCTCTCTCTCTCTCTCTCTCTGTGTCTCTGAAAAATAAAGAAAGGAAAGACTGATTGTTTGCAGAATCCATCACGTTAGCCCCAGAGGACTCCGGAGTCCAGCACTCGTCTCGATACACACTTTTTTTTTTTTTTTTTAAATCAATAAATTCTAAAAGACAGATGGATAATTTTTGCTCTTTCTTTTACCCCCCCCACCCCACCCACCCCCATCTCCTCTTTGCCCTCTTTCCTCCTGCTTGCTTTCCTGGAAGTCTTGTTCTGGCTCAAACATTGATTGGAGATGTGAGATCCGGTGAGAACTGTCAGCCATAAAGCCTGCGCAGTTCGCCGACTTGTCCCTGTAGACCAGAAGAGAAATTATTCTTTCCAGGCAACGCGTCCTTTATCTGTTCTTTTCCTCTATTCCTGCGTCTCCTCCCCGAACGCAACCTCTTCACACTCTCAGTAGTTGCGCTAATCGTTCTCAGATCTCATCTCCTCTTTTTTTCTTTTTCTATTTTTCTCACAATTATTCTCTTCCTCTTGCGTGTAACGTACACAAACCTTTCCTCTCCCTGCTCTCGTCTCGGCCTACCTTTCGCTCCCGTACCACCCTTTTTTTTTTTCTTTTTTTTTTTCTTTTCTTTTCCTTCCCTCCAGCTGTAAACGATTTCTCATCTCAAGCTCTCTTCATTTAGAGGTTTGCTTGGCCGCTGCAGGTGCTGCACAGATTCCCAATCAGCTTCCTTCCTGCCTTTCCTCCTCCTCCCCCATTACACACCGCGGATCCGGAGTCAGGCTCAGCGTCTCAGTCCTAGCAGAGTAGAAGTAGGAAGTGGAAGAGAAGGCTGATCCCAGGTTCACGTCAGGCCATGCAGTGCTCCTCAGGACTCTGTACCCTCTATGTGACCTTCACACCCCACACCGCAAACCCTCCACTCTTTGCCCAGCTTGAAATCGCCGACATCCTCGTAGTTTTTAAACATCTGCATGAAGTGTAAGAGTGTTTTCAGGAACGTGATCCGTACCTCTGAGTTTATTCAGAGTGTCGACATTTATTATTTTCTCCGTTCTCTTTGTTCCTTGATCTTGTTGTTTCAGATTTACAGCATTTATTTATTCTTTTATAAGATGACTTAAAAATAACCCCTTTGCACTTTCTCTCTCTCTCTCTCTCTCTCTCTTCTGTTTCATCTTTTTCCTTTTCTGCCTATTTCTCTAGTCTTCTTGCTTCGTTTTCCTTTCTTTCTTCTTTTATCCTTCCTATTTTTACATTTCTCCCTTTTTCCTTTTTTACTTGACTTTTATCTCTCTCATTTCCCCTTTCATGCTTAATTTTCCTGTTTTTTTATGTCATCTACCCCTCCTTCTTTCTGTCCTTTTTTTTTTTTTTTTGGATTTTACTTCTTTGCACTTCTTAATTTTTTCTTTCTCTTTTTTTCTTCTCTCTTCCCACTCCTCTCTCTCATGCTTTTTGCATGTTTCTTCTTTCTTTCTCCTTCTTTCTTTTCCTTTTGTTTTCATATCTCTCATGTTATTACTTTTACTTTGCTTCTGATTTTTTTTTTCCTCTTTCTTCGTTTAACCCGTTTCATGTCTTTTCTTTGTTTCTCTTAATTTTTCTTCTCATCTCTTTATTGCCTTTTCACTTTGTTGGCTTCTTTGTCTTGTGTTTTAATTTATTCTGTTTCTTCTCTCTCTCTCTCAGTGCCATGCGCGTGCTGTTGTCCAAGCTGCCACGACCCTGGATAGTGGATGAGAAGAAGGACGATGGCTACACTGCCCTTCACCTGGCTGCGCTGAACAATCACGTCGAGGTGGCAGAGCTTCTAGTCCACCAGGTATACACCACACACACACACACACACACACACACACACACACACACACACACACACACCTCTCAGTGTGTGACACTCTTGCCCTGTTGTAACAGTCCCTCTTGCTCCCGGAGTGTCAGTAATCCTGTAATATTACCCGATCCATTTGGAAGTGTGAAAGCACCTGCGCTTACAGCGACCATAAAGCGCTCGACATTAATTGAAGCTGATAATTGATCCACTTACAGCAATTATAGTTGGAGGGCTCGGGAAAGAGCTCTCGAGAGTCTCGTAGTCTTCATGCTGTTTGCCAGAGCTCTCATCACACAAGTCGCCGCTCAAGTCAGACAGCCAGTGTTAAAAAAAAAATAAAAAAAAACACACACCAGAAGACAATCCCACTAAATGTTACAGCTCAGGCAGGGAGACGGTGCGCTGTTGCTCTGTCCCACACTGTAATGATGTAGATTTATTTTGTTTTAAAATCTGCCATTTAAACCAAAATCACTTCCTGTTCGCTGTTCAGACGGCAATAGGAAGAAACCTTGAGAGGAACCGGACTCAACAGGGAACCCATCCTCATCTGGGTGAAACAGAAAGCAGGAATTGATCTGCATTCATACTGTGTGTTAGATGGCAGGCAGTTCAGCTATAACAGTTGATGTTAATATGGAGTCCAGGTAGTTATTGAAAACTCAGGTAGACTTCTGATAGATTTAGGAAAATCTGATTCGGTTATGTATCGTGATTTATTTTTTTATATCAAAATGCTTGCATTGGTAGTGGTAAGATATTGCAGTTCATTTAGAATCCTGCAGGTGGCATTTACACAGCCATCTGTAAAATATTCTGAAAGAATCGCAATATAAATTGCATCAGCGCCAATGCAAAGTGCATCATGATAATATCGTATCGGCCGTTCGCCCCTAAAGAGATGAAGATTATAAGGGATGTTTCCCCCCTAAACAGATGAAGATTATTAGGGATGTTTCCCCCCTTAAAGGGATGAATATTATAAGGGATGTTTCTCCCCTAAAAAGATGAAAGTATTGGCACCGCAGCACAGTGGGATAGCGGTTAGAGCCGTCGCCTCGCACCTTCAGGGTCCGGGTTCGAGTTTGCATGTTCTCCTCGTGCGGGTTTCCTTCTGGTGCTACAGTTTCCTCCCACAGTCCAAAGACATGCAGATTCGGAGGTTATAAGCGGTATAGCAGAATGAATGAATGAATGAATGAAAGTATCGGCACCCTCGGAGTCGGTACTGTAGGCCAAAAAAAACTGTCTGATCCTCACCAATGTAATCATCATGCGCATTATAGAAGATGAGTGAGTGAAAGTTATGGCACCCTTGGAGATATAGAAGATGGATGAGTAATTGAAAGTAATGGCAACCTGTAGGCCAAAAAAAAAGACCCTTTTGATATACACCAATATAATTACACGCATTATAGAAGATAGTATAGAAAACGAATAAGTCTATGAAAGTAATGGCACCCTTGGAGTTGGTACTTGTAGGCCACCCAAACCATTTTGATGTGCACCAATATCATTCATCATGCTCGTAATAGAAGATGGTATAGAAGATGAACGAATGAAAGTAATGGCGCCCTGTATGGAGGTATACAGTAGAAGATGGATGACTGATCGAAAGTAATGGCACCCTTGAAGTTGGTACTGTAGGCCAAAAAAAATAATATTTTGATATAGTGATGTAATCATCACATGCATTCATTATAGAAGATAGTATAGTAAGGTAAATAAATAAATTAAAGTAATGGCACCCTTGGTGGTATAGAAGGTGGATGGAGTGAATAAAAGTAATGGCACCCTTTCAGATGAATAGATAGAAGGTAAAAGAGTGAATGAAAGTAATGGCACCTTTGGAGGTATAGAAGTGGGATGAATTAATGAAAGTAATGGCACCCTTGGAGTTGATACTGTAGGCCAAAATTTTATATATACACCAATATTATTATCATATGGTCCAATATAATCACGCTCATTATAGAAGATAAATATATGAGTGAAAGTAATGGCACCCTTGGAGGTATGGATAGATAAAAGATGGAAATGGAAAGTAATAGTAAAGGAAATAGATGAGTGAATGAAAGTAATTGTGCGTTTGCTGGATAGAATGGACGTAATGGCACCCTAGAGTTATTAGGATTATAAGTTGGTACTGTAGACCAAATTAAACAGTATGATATACACCATAATTTTCACACTCATTCCACTTTATTTGTTTATTTATTGCAAAAGTTTTTTTTTTTTTATCATAAAAACTAAGTGGTTACATAATGCCTCCAGAAAGACTCCTCTTACTTTCATCGGTCTTGTTGCATGACGGGGAAAAAGCCGCATGCTGTGCGCCCTCGAGTTAATAATCGTATCAGAGTTTGTCTTGCACCTCATCTCGACTTGACCCACCCCGACTGTGAATTTAACACCCAAGACATCATCATCGTGACCTGCACCGAAGCTCAGGTGCCGCTCAGGTCTTCACTTCCTCTGCCACGTGACTCTACCCGTCCCACTGGCCCACCGTAGAGAGAGAGCACGCTCCAGCTGCAGAGCTCGCTCTTCCGTCTCATCGCGTTAGCTGGTAGTAGAAAGGCAGAGGGCTGGAGAAGGACAGGGTTCAGAGCAGTGAGACTTGAGCCTCCTCGAGCGCTGAGCCGCAGTAGAAGCTGCACTGCAGCAGTGCAGAGAGAGAGAGAGAGAGGGAGAGTCCGTGATGCTGAGGGGCTTCATTCAGGGAATATCTGAATACAAATTGCGTCCCAGTAGCTCACGTTTCTGAGCACAGCTCGTGGAAGCAGAATGCAGCACGTGATGAAGTGCAAATGCACCAAAAAAATAAAAATTGTCTATATCTATTCCATGATATGTATTCATTTACTCTTTACTGCATTTTTCACTGTCAGGTTTATTGCAGTTTTCCATAATGGCATTTGTGCACGACTTCCAGACAAAACGCTCTCGGCCAAATGCGATTTAAGCACTTTGTCTGTTTCTGTTTCTCTTCCTTCCTCGCAGGGAAGTGCCAGTCTGGACATACAGAACGTGAACCAGCAGACGGCGTTGCACCTGGCCGTGGAGAGGCAGCACACGCAGATCGTCCGGGTGAGCGATGGCTGGTCTTCTCCTGCCTCTTTATTTTTTATTCTTGTTCTCATTTCCTCAGAATCAAACCGCTCAGCTTTACTGATCTCAATCGAACACACCTCGTTCACCCCCTCTGTTCTGCCTTCCTCCTTCTCCTCCTCCTCATTCTAAGCCCGTCCACATTAAGGACACAAACTGTGAGAACGGCTCAGCTTGGCTCTTCCACGCATGGCCTCCTGCAGCAGAATTAGCCTCTGTGATTGAATTAATTCAGCCCCAAGGACTCCAGAGCGCTACTAGGCTCGAAGTGTGTGTGTGTGTGTGTGTGTGTGTGTGGCCTGAATGGAGAATTAGGGATCGAATGTTTGAGTGCCATCTTGTGGACGTGTCGCAGAAACACACCCACATATGGTCACATTCGATATTAATCAGTGTGTTGTTTAATTAATAATGTTAATAATACAGAAGTATTAAGTACGTATTTATATATATTTTTTAAAATAATTTTTAGACATTAAGAAGCCGAAGATTAAATGGAAATGAATTTCTTATGCAAGACAGATCTCTTAAGGATGTGCCTCGTATATAAAGTGTAACACACTACTGACTGTGCCGTTATGGGAAAACAATCAACTGCAGTCTGATCTAATGGCGCTGAGTCGCTCTTAGGAATCACACAGTGGATGGTTTTCCAGTAAAAGCAGTTTGTTTATTTATTTTTGAAAAGCATTGCGTAATTTTATTACTTTTTTCCTGAGAAACTTTACAAATTAAATTTTATTTTAAATACAAAATACGTTCTAACCGTGTGATCTGACTGTCACTTTAGTTGAACCAGATGTAATGA
>JAQMYJ010000018.1:19538294-19558774 GCA_030014305.1 Clarias laeviceps | reverse complement strand
TATATATCTCTCTCTCTCATCGGAACTGACAAAAATGAAGGTTAAATTTTTGCGTTAAACTGACATTGAATTTTCATATTGAATTTTCATTGAATTTTCATTTTATATATATATATATATATATATTAGACACACACACAATTCTTCTTTAAGCGTCTTGCTAAATGAGAGTCTTTTATGTCTCTGCAGCTGCTGGTGAGAGCCGAGGCCAAGCTGGACGTGCAGGACAAGGACGGGGACACGCCGCTGCACGAGGCCCTGCGTCACCACACCCTGTCCCAGCTCCGGCAGCTCCAGGACATGCAGGATGTCGGCAAGGTGGAGCCCTGGGAGCCTTCCAAGAACACGGTACACACACACACACACGCACACACGCACACACCTCACATCGGCTTTAAGCGACACGGTTGTGCTTTGATCTTTCGGGCGAAACTACATGATTATCATCATGAAAAAGCATAAACCGGCTCCCTGACACTGGAGACTCCTTACAGAAAGTCTGATTAAGTGCAAGTTTCTGCACGAAAACATACAGGATTTGTATTAATTTGTCCTGCACAGCTTTGACCAATCAGAATTGAGAATCTCAACAGCCCCGTGTGTGAGATTATCATTTATCTGATTTTATAATAAACCGGATTAAGCTGAAATCAGAAAGGCTAAACGTCTCCGTTCCAGATGTGACTCCTTTAGTCTCTCCGTGGCTGTAATTGTGCTTCTCCTCTTGTACGATAAGCCACAGAGGGGCGCTGCTGAGATCAGCGGGAGATCAGAGTGGGAGGACGGCCTGGTCGCGCTCAGAAGCCCTAATTGAAATCTCCGGCACGTTCGCCTGTACGATCCAGCAGCGCAATAGAGAAAATTGAATTTCCCGGCCCAGCGGCTCCATCAGAGCAGATGTAAGAAGCGGCGAGTCAGGACACAATCAGGGGGAAGCGATCCAGAGTCATTCTAACCACAGTGTTCCCCTCTTCTTCTTCTCTCCCTCCCCTCCGACTGTCTCGCTTGTCCCGTTGACCTGAGCGGAAAGCAAGAGCGCCACAAGAGGGAAGAAAAAATGGCAGGGAAGTTAAAATAGCGTAACAGCTGCTAAATGAATCGCTTGTTCGCAGCCCATTAAGGGCCGTATCGGCAGTTCGGGTGAGAATACGCGCACTCTGAAGTGTCTTCTTATGAACTTTTACTGCAAATCAGTGACTCCCAGAGCAGCTCTTAAAACACTGCGCACACACACACACACACACACACACACACACACACACACACCTTAAAATGTTCTTAAGTACACGAGGCTTAAGGACAGGACCTGTGGATTAATGCTGCTGCTGAGATCGTGTCCTCAGAATGTAGTGAGATGGAACCATAACCGTTAGTGACTTAAAAAACACACACACACACACACACACACACACACACACACACACACACACACACACTTAGTGTCTCATAGATGTAGGATGTTGCCAGATATTTACATATTCTGTTGATATTTGCGCAGTAAAATGATAAATGAACCGAGCACAAGGAAATAAATCATGCCAGCCGCGCAGACGATGTAATCTACCAGTCTCTCAGTCTAACAGACTCTTCCCAACGACATTTAAAGCATCATGCTAGCGTACACAAGTTTTACTTGCTTTTTTTTTTTTGACTTACTTTAATATAATTATATAAATGATGCAACGTCCCTTCAGGTTCGTGCAACTGCGCTCTCAGAAGTCGTCCCGGGCTGCTCAGATCTCCTGCTCGTGTTACATAAAACATGTTGTTATTGTAATGTGTACATGAGGAAGAAGCACAACTCTATGCAAAAGCTGCCTTTTTTTTTTTTTTTTTGTGCATCACCGAACGAAAGAAAGGAGAGGAAGTCGTAAAAATGCCAGTCGGATATATAAATACTAAAAACATTTAAAAAAATTATTAGCTAATTATTTATCTGATTGTGTAGAACTCAAGTCTAAATGAAGTTGTAATTTCTTCACATATGTTTCAATCTCTCTTCTCGGATTTTCCATTCTGACATACAATCGCCGGACATTTTATTAGGTATACCTTGCCGTTTTTTAAGTTGGACCCATTAAAACTACTTTAATTCTTCATCGTATAGATTCAACATGTTGCCGGAAACACCGGGTGTCGCTTCGGTCAGTTAACAACAGGAAACTGAAGCTACTAAAATCAGATGACGGAAGATCAGAAAAACGTCGATGAGTCTCGATTTCTGATGCAGCATTCGGACAATCGGGTCACAATTTCACAAAACATGAAAGCGTGGATCCATCCTGCCTCGCATCTTGAGATCTAGTGACACTGGAGGCCATTTGAGTTGATTGACCTCATTGTCATTTCCAATAAACCAGTTTGAGATGATTTTAGAAATGGAAATGGTTAGTGGTTCTACCCAGGTAGGCTGAGGAATTTAAACCGCGCTTAATTTGTACTCAGTGGCCCAAATTGTCCCAGGAAAATGTCATTTACGACAAATTCTGACCCGATGATCCGAATGTCGAGAATCATCACACCGAGCATCGTTGATTGAATTTTAGAGAGTGCGTACAAATTCAAGCTTCAGTTTCCTGTTTTTACCTGACAGGAGCGACACCCGGTGCTGTAGACCGTCTGCTTCAAGGTTTGCCGTGGTGTCTGTTCAGCAAACCTCGGTGGTAAGAAAGTGTTATTCGAGTTACTGTTGCGTTTTCTGATCAGCAGTTTCTGTAAAACTCAGACCGGCCCGTCTGGCACAGGCAACTGTGTCACGTTCAAACTCGCCTGAATCAACTTCCTTCCCCATTCTAAAGTCACATTTCTTTATACGTCCAAATATGTTTCTCGACTCCGAGTGGACAGTCGAGTCAAAAGTATGACCCAGTTTAAAAAAAAAAAAGGATCAGGGTAAACAGTCAATCGCGTCAAGTTGAAGTCAGACCAAAGGATTGAAATAAAGTGTCAATCTGTGAAGAAATTGCTAATACGATATCTAGTGCAGTGGTACCTCGGCATACGAACACCCGCTTCACCTTAAGAACTGAAATTTTGCAATAAATTTGCCTCGGCGCACGAAGCATTTTCAACAAACCGAGCGCCGGCTAAGTTGCGCGTTCGTCCAGGAGCCGTTCAAAACTTCAAAGCGTCAGTGAAAAGCCAATCGAACTGCGTTTGTATTATTTTTTTTATTATTATTATTGTTTATTTATTTTTTGCATATTGTTTTACCAGCTGTATAGCAAGAAGTAAATGGAGCCGTTCACGGTTTTTTAAAAAATTTTTTTTTTTTTAAAGCAGCCTTCCGAGAGGAATCATATAAATTAAGTTTAAGATTTTTAATGTCTATTTATTTCATATTTTACTTAATTTGTGTCTTTGCACAAACATTTAGAAAATATATGATTGTAGTTTTGGAAATTATTGTAATATTTTTGTCTGTCTGGAGCGGATTATCTGCATTCACGTTATTTCGTCATAAGAACTAAATTTGCATGCTGCGGTACCACCGTCTGTGCAAAAAACATTAATTTTAAACTATTAAAATCCAAATCCAAACATTTTTTTTTTTTCCTCTTCGTTCTAGTCCGATCATGAACTTTGTGGATATTTTGCTCTAAAATCGAGCACATCGTCTAGCTAAAAGTTTCATCTTTATTCCCCATCTATTTGACCCGCTGTCCGACCTCCAGTTAAACACCGTCTCTCCTCCTCATTAACACCTCGTGCTGTCTGTTCATGTCAGATCCTCAAGACCTTCTGTCTCCCCCTCAGTCCCACCCAACACCCGACCTCTGACCTGCACAGATACCATCACCACTTCCTCATTCTCTCTGCCCTCCGACCTGCCAGCGGGCCACGACCGCTCCCTGCGACCACTTTAATCACACACACACACACACACACACACACACACACACACACACACACACACACACACACACACAATGGCAGGAGGCTGATCCAGGGCCAGGGGTTTGTCGTTTATAATGCAGGCAAATGGATCTGACAAATCTCCCACCCTGGTGTGTTTAATACGACGACTCCAGGGGAAGGCCGGGGACGCTGAAGTGTGCCGTCGGCATCTTTTATAGAGAACGTACCGCAAAACATTCCAGAACGTGTCCCGCGCATCGGTGTGGATCTTTCTGGATCTTTCGATCTGTTTACTCTGTGATCACCTTTGAGCAGCTTAGTTTTCATAAACATAAAGTATTTTTCCTCCTACAAATTGTGACGAGTTTGTCCATGGGTGCGTTTTCATGGCAGGAACCCTTTAAGGAACCTTCAGGGATGAAGTGCATCAGTATTTCCTGAATGTCGTAAATTTTATTTCCCGGTGCTTTTCAGCAAGGATCCTGATGGAACTAAATTAAACCTGTCTGGCCTCAGGCAACGTTCACATCCTGGCGAATCGCTCGTTCCAGGCATTTAAAAACCTGCCATTTGTAAAACGTGCGAATTTTATCTGCTACTCACAAACTTTAGGCATTCCTCAGTGGCCTTGGTATCTCTTTAGAACCTTTTGAACAGATAAGACTTTTTATTTCCCAAGTCATAGCTCATTTTTCAGTTCCTGTGTTAGAATTTTATTTATTTATATTTTTTTTATAATTGCAATCAGCAAACAACTTTCTGACCTGCCATAATAAAACCCTACAGTTACTTGGACGTTTTTCAGCTACCCAAGAATTTTTGGTGATTTTCAAACAAAGCAGCCAATGAAAATTTTTAGTTTCCAGGCCATTGTCCTTTGGCATGGTTTTTTTTTTTTTTTTTTGGTTGTTTTGTTGTTCCAGAGTCTCTTTTTGTAGAACAAGGAACATTAGGGAGGATCCTGCTGTACTAAAAGTTCTTGGCTGGACATCCGCAAGTTTCACACAATGACCAAACTTTACCTGCCTGAATGATCTGATTGCTGCAGCAGGTTTTCAGTCTGAAAAACTGATCTAGATCAAGATCTTACAAACCGTGTCAAAAACTTAGAAGTCATTTCAGGAACTCGATCATTGGTCTGAAGTTTCAAGGTCTGAAACTCTGAAAAAGATTTTTATTTTTTATATGAATTAAAAAAATGTTTTTAGGAGCTTCATGACCCCAGAAAGCTTTTCCGGAACGCTAATTTTCAGAGATCTGAAATGTTTGGAGGGGTATGAATTTAATTTTTATTTTTTTATAAAGTCAAAAATAATTTCTGGAATTTAAACCTTTTCAGGTACTTGGAAACATTTTCAGTAACACTGATTTTCAGAGGCCTGGAGAGGTTAATTTCTTTTTTTTTTTTTCCCCTGAAAAATGATTTCAAGAACCGAAACCTTTTCAGGAACCCATAAACTTTTCTTAGTAACTCAAACTTTTCCATGAACCTTGAGTTTTTTTCAGGAACTCAGAAACTGACCGACCTGGAAAATTTGTTTCAGCGACACTTTTTAAAAAAGACCATTTTTAAAAACCTACAAACTTTGGGTGCTATTTTTTTTATTTTTATTTCCAGACCATTGTTGTAGGAATTATGTGGCATCAGTACATTGCAGATTTTTCTCTTTCTCATTTGGTGATGTTTTTTTTTTTTTTTTTTTTTTTTTTTTCCCCCTTTTCTTTTAGCGTTGTAATTAGAATTATAGCTGAAATCACCGTTACTACTTCGCCCAGTATGGAGACTTGAGTTCAGATGATTCTCAGTGCCTGCTTTTTCACTCTCTCATGTTTCCCTGTAGCTGATTATGGGACTCGGGACCCAAGGTGCGGAGAAGAAGAGCGCCGCCTCCATCGCTTGCTTCCTGGCGGCTAACGGCGCCGACCTGACCATCCGCAACAAGAAGGGCCAGTCTCCGCTTGACCTGTGTCCTGACCCGAGCCTGTGCAAAGCCCTGGCCAAGTGCCACAAGGAAAAGACCAGGTACTCCGAAATATATATTAAAAAAAAAATCAGAATCTAGATATTTATTTAATACAGCATGCTTCATGTTGTTTTTATTTATTATTGATCTACTGTAAACTATTGAACAAGTTATGTCATGGTAACATTAAAAAGTGCTCTGAATTACAAATGTACACAAATACAAATGCTATTTTTCAGAATGTAGATATTTTCATCTTTTCTGCAACTTGCATGTAAAAAATATTATTTTAAAAATATTGTTTTATTTATGTAATCTCACCCTGCCGTTATCTCGCTCGTGTCTAATCTACATTCATTTTTTCCCCCCCTCCTTGCCTTCCTCCATCGATTGCCCCCTCCATCCTCGGTTCCTTCCTGCTCTCATCCATCTGCACGGCTTGTCATGTTTTTCCTTTCTCCCCATTCATCTTTTGTTTGATTTTTTTTTTTCCTTCCCCCTCCCCCCTTGTCTTCTCTGGCCTGCTGGCGCTTTCCTTCTTCCTCCCGTCTCTCCGTGTGTCTCTCAGCGGACAGGTAGGCTCCCGTAGCCCGTCTCTGAACAGCAACAACGAGACCCTGGAGGAGTGTATGGTGTGCTCAGACATGAAGCGCGACACGCTGTTCGGGCCGTGCGGCCACATCGCCACCTGCTCGCTGTGTTCTCCTCGCGTCAAGAAGTGTCTCATATGTAAAGAGCAGGTCCAGTCTAGGACCAAGGTACTGCATGATGTCTCTCTGAGCTGCTGTTTAACTTTCAGTCAACCCGAATGACATATTTGGCATCTGTAATTGTTTTGCTGTTATTATTATTGCTCAGCACTGATAATAACTAAACTATTATAACTAAACTTTAGGCCACTCCCCCCCCCCCCCTATCTGAGCCTTAGAGGACTTTTCCACATTCCTGAATTGAATCCCAAATCGGTGTAATCTCAAGAGCGTAGAAGATTTAAGGCCCCTTGCCCGGATTTTGTCTTTTTTGTAATTTTCCGACCAGGTTGAAATGTAAAAAGAATAGTTGCTTAAAAAAAAAAATGGTAGCAGGTTGTGAGTTATTTAAAAGTGCATTATAGCAGTGTGTAGATTTATAAGTTTATAGACTTTGTACTAAACAATACGATCTAACAGATACTAAATCCACCGGTTGATTCGACCCCGTGTGCTAAACTACTAAATTAGTAGGAAATGGGATTTTACCAGCATTTTTTTTTCCTTCTTCCCCCCCCCCCCTTGTGGTGGGTGTGGCTATACGCACCAGTTTACTGTGTATAGACAGTGTGTGGAAGAAACAAGGGGAAAAAGCATGACTTGCTCCAAAAAAAAAAAAAAAAAGAATGTAGATTATGATAAACTAAACTTTAAAGATGTCTCTTTATTCTCCCTGCAGGAAGTTTTAAACCAGTTTGTCTCATATGTTCTGAAACGTGGCGATTATAAAAAGCAGTAATGCAAAGCGCCAATTATAAGGGGTGGGGGGGGGGGGAAACCAATTAATTGGTCATTATAGCAAACATATCCGCAGCAGTCCGTTGTGAGAGGGTGTAAAATACCGGACCTGAGAGCCCAGTGTGACGGAGCGTACAAATGAAGACTTAGTAAAGATTGTTGTCTGTATTCCATACAAATACAAGGACATCGAAGTTCAAATTGTCCACATGCTTAACGTAGTTACTGTTAATTGACAATAAATATTATTGAAATGATGTGGAAATTTAAAACTGCTTATTTTTTATAGACTTATAATAACCGCACATATAGAGATAAAATTCTGACGTCGGCTCGAAGAAATTTTTATTGACCGGATCGGTGCCGTTTTACCGCCTCAGATGCATATATTCACTTTTGTATTTTTTTTATTCATTTATTAATTATTATTATTAGTATTTTTTTTTTTTATCGATTCTGGAGTCAGTGTGGCGATGCATAAATTTTTTTTTTTTCCCCCCACCATCTCTTCTAAACAGTACTCTCTAATAGATACTACACTGCGTATGGTGGTGCCACTTACAGAAGTGGCAGATTCAAAGCTTCTGCAGTTACAGGTACAGTGTAGTTCCAGCTACAGATACATCCTGGTCGCTGTTAACCTAGCGGACGGTGAAGTGTAACAGGTAGTTTTGTTACAGTAGGTAGGCACGTCGTGACAGTTCTTAGACACTGCGCCACGAGTCGTAGTGATTTAGCGGTACAGACGAACATTTTATAGCTGATTCGTCGGTGATTTACGGTGTGATGTCAATCCAATATTTTCAATTCGAAACAATTTAGTGCGATCTGGAAAAATGTTTACGAATGTGGGAAAGCCTACTGAGGACAAAAAGATTTTTTAATTCAAGAGGAGGTGCTATGACCACGACCTTTTTTTTTTTTTTTTTTTTTTTAAATTCAATAAACATTTTAGAACAAACCTAATCTGGTAGAGCATTTTAGTTTTCAACAGAATTAACTTCAACATTCTACTGCACCTAAAGGCAAAATAAAAAAAGAGATTTCATTTGATTTGTTTCTTTTGTCATGTGATTTTAAGATGCAGATTATGTATGTGGTGTGTGTGTGTATAACCTGTCGGACATGAACCCTCTTTTGCGCTCTGGCTCACAGATTGAAGAGTGTGTGGTTTGCTCAGACAAGAAAGCAGCCGTGCTCTTCCAGCCCTGCGGTCACATGTGCGCCTGTGAAAGTAAGTCAGCCTTCATATCTTCGGGTCCCCTGTCAAGTGTCTCATGGCGTTTTCACATTAAGCACGATTGATTTATACCATTCTGTCAGACCATATGACGAGATCCATATCGTTTACTATATCTGCTCACTCCATCGAGTCATAACACCAAAGTGTGTTCACGTCATCGTTGCTCAGGTGGTTGAGGTTTTAACGTCTCTCCTCCTTCGTGTGTGTGTGTTTAGACTGTGCGAGCCTGATGAAGAAGTGCGTGCAGTGTCGGGCGGTGGTGGAGCGACGTACTCCTTTCGTCCTATGCTGCGGAGGGAAAGGTATGGAGGATGCCACTGATGATGAGGACCTTAGTGAGTGAACTTCCACAAGCTCCCTTTTTTACTTTCTCTCTCTCTCTCTCTCTCTCTCTCTCTCCTTTTCATATTGTATCCATACCTGGATCCATGTTTTTTGACTTGTCGTGTTGCTTTTGTTTTAATTTTTCTCATGTTCATGTTTCTAATATGTTTTTTTTTCCCCCCTGTTGTAGGTGTAAGTAATTTTATACATTATAAAAGTCTTAAAGGAAAACTCCACCCTGAGTCACTGTTAGCACCAAGCGTAAAAAGATTAATTTTTCTTATATAATTTGGAATTTACAGTATAAATGTCACCCTCGCTTCAGGTCAATATAGAGAGAGCGATGCAGCGGCACTCTAATAATAATAATAATTTATTTTTTTAAAGTTTCCAAAACTTTCACGTTAATACCACCATCGACACCATGGTGACATTTATCTTGATGTAACCTCATTTATCGCAAGCTGACAAACTACCTCATGTCTTACTTTGCATTCTGGGAATGTTCGTACTACTTCAGCTTTAAGAAATGACTGTTTTATGCTAAAGATTTTTCACTAGCGAAACCCCCAGGCAAGCTAAATGTTCATAGGAACAATAAAAATACAGCACAGGACAACAGATTAAAACCAAAATCGATAAAGAAATATCGAAAATGTTCCAATTTTAAACACATTTAACGTGTTTCAGGGTGGACTTTCCTTTTTTTTCCCTAGCGAAATCTTTCCAGGTTTCACGACCTCTCTCGTCAAACCAATAGATTTATTTTTTTTATTTTCAATCCTGTATTTTTCTGTGATCGTATGAACGTATTATGTTTTTGTGGTACATTGTTATTCGCCGCCATTCATCACGATATCACTTGCCCCCACCCCCCTCCTCCTTTTTTTTTTTTTTGCCTTAGTTTGAGTTCAAAGGGACACTAGTGTAAGTTCACTTGTTTGGTATTTGCTTTTTCAGAGGGATCTGTTTCTTTGTAGCCACTCTTAGATGTCAGACAGATCCCTCCAAGCTGACATCACACACATACACAGTTCAGTCAACAGAGGAATGCAGCTCGTAACTCTTATCTTCTCGTCCCCCTCCCCTCACTCGCCCCCGATGCCTGCGTTCTGTTTGTCATAAGGGGCCACTTTTAGTTTAGCGTCCCACAAAATGTCACCCGTACTCTCAGAGACGGTCCAACGTCCTCGTCTCTGCACGCACACTGCATTCGCTACATTCTCAGATTCCACCTCGGCTTGGATCCTGGCTGGAAGCAGTAGTCACACACCCCGTAGACCAGAACACTTCAGCATCTACGTCCGAGGGACTTGTCAGCCCAGAAGTGGGTATGACGAACACCACAGCAAGAAAAAATAACCCAGGGTGGGAATCGAGGGTTATTTAAGGTCGTAGATTACCTGAAGTCAGATCTTTACACCTTTTTACCAGATTTCTAATAGTCAGGTCATGTCATTTCCATCAGTAATGCCCCAATAATGGACGCACTTTTACCTAACGGTCGTTTTTTTTTTGTTTTTTTAAATCAGTGATCATGTCCGCTGCTTGGGATCCCACCCCATCTCCCTACCACCACTCCAAGCAGTGAAATGGCCACGCTACTTCTTCTTAATATGAACTTCTTCTAACAGACTGCTCTTTTCATTTGACTCGTGCTCTCGAGTAGCTCATGAAACAACACTGTGCTGTAGGGCAGACTAGATTAGCCCTGAGCGTTTGCAGAGCGCCGTGCATGACGTAACCCTGTGATTGGTTGCTTCTCAGCAGGGAGCTCTAACTCATTGGCAGGGGGGTCGCAGGATCTTCTCCAGCCCAACAATCTGGCGATAAGTTGGTGTAAGTATCCTCTCCTCCACCCCCCACCCCCCACTTACTGTCAATTCTCTCTCTTCCAAAACTTCCTTCCTGATCTTTCAGACCGCAGAGCTCTTTGCACTTTCCTTGGCACTGGCTGCTCTGCTCTTTCAGGAGCCTCCAGAGCCGTCACGTACTGGCTCCAGCTCCTGACAATGAGATAAAAATCCTTCCTTAGACTGTGTTTAAAGTACTGTATGAAGTCTAAATCAAGCTACCTGCCTTCCTTATGAGCCCCCGTAGTAATAATTTAAGTTTCTAAACTGAAGCAAAAAGGCCAAACCTTGGTTAAGGTTTTGGTTTGAAGCCCAGCGGTTCAGCAGTCACTTGCTAGCAGTAGGCCGGGCGTCTCGTACCAGCGGGTGGCGCTGATATGCTGAGCGTTCTCGTCAGCTTCCTGTCTTTGCATTGCAGCCAGCGGAAACATCCCAGCCTTGCAGAGGGACAAAGACAACACAAATGTCAATGCAGATGTGCAGAAGCTCCAGCAGCAGCTCCAGGACATCAAAGAGCAGGTACGGTTTGTTGCAGTGATTAACAGGCTCACAGGATGATAGATTGATGAGTCTCTAAAGTTTACGATCTTGTGAGTGGGCCCAAAATGGAGTTGTCTGGAAAGTCCTTAGTCTAGTTCTGCTTGGATATGAGGAGCAGAATGCAACCTCGGAGTGTGGCTACAGTCCGAGAATCATCAGAGACCAATGAGTATTAGTTGTCTAGAAGGTTCTTTGTTGAGTTCTGTTTGGACGCGAGGAGCAGAAGGCTACCTGAGATGGTGGCGAAGGGGTAACATTCCAAGAATAAACATAAAGAAATGAGTAGTAGTTGTCTAGAAGGTTCTTAATAAAGGTTGGCTTGGATGTGCGGCATAGATGGCAACTTGAGGTTATGGCTATCTAGTAATAATCTAAGAATAACCAAAGACCAATGTGTAGTAGTAGTTGTCCCGAAGGTTGTTTGTTGAGTTCTGTTTGGATGTGAGGCGTAGACAGCTACCTTAGATGGTGACCAACAAGTACCAGTCTGTATATGCCTAGAGACCAATGAGTAATAGTTGTCTAGAAGGTTCTTTGTTGAGTTCTCTTTGGACGTGAGGAGCCGAAGGCTACCTGAGACTGTGGAAAAGAGGTGTAACGTTCCAAGAATAACCAGAGAGGAGTGAGCAGTAGTTGTGTAGAAGGTTCTTTGTTGAGTTCTGCTTGGACGTAAGGCGCAGAAGGTCATCTAAGCGTATGACCATCGAGTACCAATCAGAGAAGAACCAGAGACCATTGTGTAGTAGTTGTCCAGGAGGTTCGTTTCCGAGTTCTGTTTAGACATGAGGCTCAAAAAGGCTACCTGAGATGTTGGGCAAGAAGTAACAATCCAAGACTAACCGGAGAGGAATGAGGAGTATGAGTATTTGTCTAGAGAGTTCTTTAATGAGTTCTGCTTAAATATGTGGCACAGAAGTCTACCTCAGCATATGGCCATCAAGTACCAATCCAAGGTTCTTTGTAGAGGTTTGCTTAGACATGAAGCACAGAAATGCAACTTTAGAGTGTGGACATCAAGTAACAATCCAATAATAACCAGAGACCATCATATAGTGGCTGTCCAGAATGTTAGTTTCTGAGTTTTGTTTGGACGTGAGGCAACAATACATGAGTAATCCAAGAGGAATTAGTAGTAGTTGTCTAGAAGGTTCTTTGTTGAGTTCTGCTTGGATGTGTGGCACAGAGGTCTGCCTCAGCATATGGCCATTGAGTAACACTTGAGTAACAAGAGAAGAACCAGTGACCAACATGTATTAATTGTCCGGGATGTTCTTTATTGAGGTTTCCTTTGGTCAATAAGTAAAAATCAGGAAACCGCCAGAGACCAACATGTGGTAGTTGTCCAGAAGGTTCTTTGTTGTGGTCTTCTTGGACGTGAGGTTCATAAGATTGTTTATAAGTAACAATCCAAAAATAACAAAAGACCAATGTGAAGCCATGGCAGCTTGTGGGATGGGAATTCGCTTGGAAAAAACCCTAAACCTCTCTGTTTGATTTGTTCCAGACTATGTGCCCGGTTTGTCTGGATCGTCTGAAGAACATGATCTTCATGTGCGGTCATGGCACATGCCAGCTGTGCGGTGACCGCATGAGCGAGTGCCCCATCTGCCGGAAGGCTATCGAGAGACGAATCCTGCTGTACTAGAGCTCCAGGACTGCGACTCCGTGGTTCTCGCCGCTGCACCGCGTTCCCGTGGCTCATGCTCACATCAGTGTTACGTCAACATGTTCTATCCTCTTTTTTTTGGTTATTGTCTTAAAGCAAATTTCTGGACTCTGAATGTTTTTTGCTACATCATGTTTTATTCTCTTCTGTTCATCACAAGCTCACTGCATGGCGAATGAGGAAACCATCGCGTCTTCTGCTCCGCTTTATTCTCATAAGTTTTTGGCTTCTCCGTAAAAGCTTAGTTGTTTATTAGGGAAAATATATATATATATATCTATTTAACGGAGTATGTTGATGCTCTGTGTACCAGATCTATGAGTTCAGAATACAGCAACACTAGAAGTCTTCATCTAACGCAGCTCTCGCTCACTAATGCTGGAACGCTCAAAGCTGGGTTACAAGGATGCGCCGATTCCGAGTGAAAGGTGATCAAATCCCCACAAGGTCTCACACATACATTGAACAAAACTGTTTCTCACACTGTCTGTATCGCCTCCCACAGAATTACTAGCCAGTCATGTGTGCGTATGAGGAAGAGGGTGGATAGCGCTTTCCTCAGATTGTAATGCAACACTGTGCTTCACCGTATATCTTGATAACACAGGATTGAGTGAACATTCAAGCAGGACATCTCATCCATCAGCATGAGGTTTACTGCCACTCAAGAGCAAAAACACCAGGGTTTTGTAAAAAAAAAAAAAAAAGGGCAGGATCAGCACCTCCAACCAGTAGGAAACTAAAATAAAAAAAAAAGTTACATTAGGATTAGGACACACAAAGCACTACACAATCAAGCTGATCTTGGTTTTCATTCATCAACAAACTTCAATCTACATAGTGTTAGAATTTTAGTTTCAGTTTTATTGGATTTCGGAAAAGTGGGATCCTGAATCTGAACCAAGAAATGCTAACCAGTCAGAAAGTTAAGAGACACGCTTGTCTTTGATTTCCAGGGTTTCTGTTTCATTTAGTTTCCCAAAATAGAGCAATAAAAAAAAAAAAGACTGCATCCCTTGTCTTAAACAACTCGATCCAGCTAATCCAAGTCTATAAACTTTGCTGCATAACATATATATATATATAATATATATATATATATACACACACACAACGACAGTGATTCCAACATCGATGATTCTGAAGCTCGTCACCAGAAAAGTCTACCTGACATCCAAGACCCTCACGTGTATTTAAGAGCGAAGCTTGCAAAAGCCTGCCGTTCACAATAAAAAAATATCGAAGCATCCTTACGTGTTTTACGACATATGATGTGAATCAGATCAACAAACATCTAGTCAGAGATCGATTTTCATTCTTGCTGTGGAATCGGTGCATCCTCACTCCAAGCGCAAGACGATCGACCAGCTTCCTGCGCTTTCTACGAGCTTCTGCAAACGCGTTTAGGTTCGACGCGAGCTGATAAACACTAAAACACTGTCGCTAATCTTGTTGTCCAAAATAACTGCCCGGAATCTTTTAGCTGCCATTTTCAATATTGTAATCTATAATCACAATATTTGAGACTTTTTTTTTTTTATTACATTTTTTTTGTTTTTCATTTTAAACTAGAATCTTAAGTATATCTAAAGTAGCGTAACCTCTAATTCATACATCACAGTATGAGTATGGAATGATCCACTTTACATACCAGCTCTACTCTACTACAGTATGTACACACAGGTAGTATTATTGTTCCACGTTCCTAGACGGACATGCTAAGGAGAGGAGGAAGAGGATTAAAGAGCACAGGTTTTTTTTTTTTTGGCAAAACAAATCAAAGTTGAAATGACTGGATGATAATGACGAAATGTGATATAATCAATGAGGACGGGAAAAAAAAAAAGAGGGTGAATCACTGCGAATCAAAACTCAACATGGGTTGATATGTTGTGGGAATTAAAAATAATAATAATTTCTTTCCCAAATAAACTCATCATAACTCAGATGTAGACTGAAATCGAACGAAAAATTTAACCTCATGCCCAGAAGACAAGAGTAAGTGTACAACATTGTACAAGTATTTGTGTTTTTTTTTTTTTTTTTTTTTAAATCAAGGTTAGCAGGTATGGGTAGGTAGGTTTTTTTTTATTTATTTTTTTTATCCCAGATGATAATGGTGACTTTTCTTTCTGACAAGAAAGAAAGAAAGAGGTTTGTAGTCGAAGAGAAAGAAAGAGAAATATTTACCAAAAGACGGAGTGCTCGTGTAGGTCAGCATGTCTAGAAGCTCACGTCATGTTAAATCCCTGATGTAACCTCTATCCTCTTTACGGACAGTGTTTTTCTTTGTTTTTTTGTTTTTAAATAAACCACGCTGAGGTCTTTAAGTGGAACTTGTTATATAATTTATTGGAGTCATTTCCGTATGACTCTGCAGATCACCAGTGCAAAAACCTTTTTCTTTTTGTTCTTGTTTTCATGAGGGGGAAAAAGTTCAAATAAAATAAAAATAAAAAGTAGCTTCATACTTTTTGCCTTTTTAAGATTTTGTATCATTTTCAGTAAACGTTAACATCCGAGGCTTAGAAGCACTAATGTACTTTAATAGTAGTGTTGTATCGTGTCATGGTTACTTCAAAGGTCTATTTTGTACCTTATTTTCAGTACATAAAAGTTTATCCAGGTTTAAAAATAAAATAAAATAAAATAAATAAAATAAAATGTTTGTTGTATGCAGTATGTTTATCATGGGAATCTGTCCATTCAGTCTGTATTGCAAACAGCTTTTAAAAGAAATGCATTGCAGAATAAAGATCCAATGAAACAACCCGGGGTGGTGATTGGATTTCATGCGACCTGACGCAAAGTCACGGTTACAACCTGGAAGATTAATTTCCTACATGAACACTCATGAACTTCATTCCTCTTATTTGTTTAATGAATTATATGGCACAGGATTTTTTTTTTTTTTTGCCAATTTATATACAATATGCATTATGTACAAGCAGAATTCATTTTCTCTTTAAGATAATGATACAAAAGCAAGTGCCTCAGCCTCCATTTATGTATTGTTTTGTTTTGCATCCGGCTTTTATCGCATACATTTGTTAATATGGATATAGAATATATTATTCTGCCTGTGTTTAAAAAAAGAATTAAAAAAAAAAGGTACCACAGTCTTAATATTTTAATTCAACAACCTGTATCTTTGATTATGGGCGTCCATAATTCTCGTGGCCAGTTCATGTGTGAGAATGATTCCTCGTGCTCCTAAAGCCCCCCTTTCACTATTTAAGTCTTGGAATACTATATGGTCGTACCTTCAGGGAAGTTAAACTGTTGATAACTTGTCATGAGGTGATTTTTGCCCCATAACGTTGCTGAGTCTAGACCTGAGCGACTAAAGCAACCCCAGATCATAACACTACCTTCAAAGGCTTGTACAGTGGACATTATGCATGATTTGCTTTTCTTCTTATCCTGAAGCGCCCATTGCTCTGCAATAGGCTCATCTGGACTTACCGGATCAGTCACATGGCCTTTTTTTTTCCCACCGCCTCAAAGTCCAATCTTTATGCTCCCTAGCAAACTGAAGCCTTTTTCTTCTGATTAGTTCTTTTTCTTATGGACACACAGCTGTTTAGTCCCAATCCTGTGAATCCTCCTTGTCTTGCTGATTGTGTATATGAAAATGCTCTTACTTTCATTATTAAACACTATTTACAATGCAACTTCACCAAACGTTTAAGTGATCTCTGATTATGAACTTCTATGAAGTTAATGGGTCAGTACTATCCTTCCTGGTTATAATAACGCTTTGAACAGTTCTTTACTCTAATTCCAGTAACTTCACCTCCATCTCCTTAGTTGTTTTCTTTGCTTGATGCAGCCAAAGATCAGTGATTTCCACCCAGAGCTACTGTATTGTCAGGTCTTCTGTTCTCGAACGTTAACCAACACTTTCAGAGCAAACGTAACAGCGCTGTGAACAAAAATATTCACTCTGTTATGATTTATAATAAGGAATCTGATTCTTTTTTTCAGTAAGAATAACTTGCTGTAATTTCCATAAACTGTGATCAGAGGTTAGGTGAACACCGAGATCATTTCGTTCAGACTTATGGCTGCAATTTGTATTTTAAGGCGCTGAGAGAAAAATAAATTGGACGAGACTAATGCAGCAGCTCGGCCTTGAGCGGTTCGCCACCGCGTGTTCGTGCTCTTCAAAAGCTTTATTCATAACCGCTGATTCCCCCCGAGCCTCCTTCTGTTGAATAAGTTGACGCGAAGTCGCTTCTCACCAGTGAAATTCATCACATTCACTCCCTTCTTTTTTTTCCCCTCCTCGAGCCTTCGATATCCTTGAATCTGCTAAATCCCGAGTACACACCGCTCCTTAATAATGATTTGTAACTCTCTGTGACTTGGCACCTCACTGCCTCCGACTCCACCGCCGCCGATCGGAGAGAAGTGCTGCGTCAGCCAAAAGGAAAAATGGATTGTGAGCACTTTTGAAGACGGATGTGTGAACGGAGGGGGAATATATCACCATGCGTCGGTGTGCCGACAGTCAGCTCTGCGGTATCTGAGATCCTGTTGATAAGTAGATCTTCTGTTGTACATCCATCTCCCCGGCTGATTCCCTGCGGAGGTTTGTGTCTTGGAGCGAGCTGTGGGACGCTGGGTACGGGGCTCGGTCAAGGCGAGACTCGTCTTCCGCTCAGACCGCTGAACTGGAACAGGCCTTGGTGTTTTTCGGGGAGGTAGAACATGCTTCAAGAGCAAGTCATCCGGAGTCGCGAGTCATGGATTGGAAGACGTGTTTAATGCTCGCATCCCAGCATTTGATGCCTTAATGCGCTAAAATAAACTTTTTAGTCCTTTTCTGTGCAAATCCACAGTTCATTATTTCAGTTCATTCATCATTGAGTAAGAACTTTATCCTGATCAGAGACACTTTGGATCTGTGTGAGAAATTTTACAATCTTTAGTGAGGAACATCGCTCGACCATCATTAAACTTGAAGTGCAGATGTGGGACGTATTCAGTTCACTCCTTCATTCTCCGTACCGTTTATCCTGTACAGGGTCACGGGAGACCTGGCGCCTGTCCCAGCGCACTCAGGGTGTTGTACCTGGACGGGGTGCCGGTCTGTCACAGGGAACAAGCATGCACACACTTACACACTCACTATGAACATTTTAGAGAAATCAGTTAGTCGAATCTTTGGACTATGGGAGGAAACTCGCTGAACATATGGAGAACGTGTTTAAAGGAACTCGTCTCGACCCCTCAACCCTGGAGACGTGCGGACACGGTCCTAACCACTATGCCAACTGTCGTTTTCTTGCTCAACATTCTCTCTTGCTCTCATCGTCTATATCGCTAAATCCCCTGTCTCGCGGCGAGACTGTAGCCCATCCTAGGAGACTTAAGGCACAAGATGGTGTACACCCTGGACGGGGTGCTAATCCATCGCAGGTTGCACACACACACACACACACACACACACACACACACTATGGGCAATTTGGGAATGCCAATTAGCCTAACCTGCATGTCTTTGGACTGTGGGAGGAAACCGGAGTACCAGGATAAAAACCCACAGAACAAAGGCGGGAATCGAACCCGGACCCTGGAGGTGCTAAAAATAAAATCAGTTATTTCATTAATTTTTGAATCCATTAATTCCATTTATAAAATTACATTTAGTGACGCACAAAAGAAATGCAAAAATTTATCTTGGAGCTCAAAGTTGAACAAAATTCTGTTGAACAGTCGTCTCTTATGCGTGACTTGTCGACTACCACAAGGGTGCTATTACTTTTGTCCTAATCACCTAGTAATTTTTTTCTTAATTTATTTCTTTTCCGGTCATTAATATCGAAATGACTATGATTCACGAAAGTTGTGTGTGTGTGTGTGTGTGTGTGTGTGTGTGTGTAGATTCTTACGTGCACTTTTGCAAGTTTGAGATTAGATTTTTTTTTTCGGGTCACCTTGGATTTCACAAAGGCTACAAACTTTACCAACTGAAACACTGACAGGATTATGAAATGCCCTCCAGCATGTGCGTCTGCCTCGGCCTCGACCGCGTGGAGATTAGACAACGCGGCCCGGTGTGTCTCAGTGGGGAACAGTAAACAGACGTGGAACCCTGCTGTGTGAGTGATGGCAGGCCGTGGAGGAGGAAGAGCAGGAGGGAACCGGCCCTAGCTCGCTCGCGCGCTGAGCTCCTGCTGCTCATGAGCACGAGATAATCCAGAGATCATCATAGCAGTTTACCGTAGTAGGTTTAGTCTCGAGTTCAATCTCAAGGTGCACCACAAGGTGGCAGTGCACGCTAGACTTGTCAAGGAGTCGTCCAAACATGGCCGCGTCTTCCTGAGTCGTCTCGCTTGGGCAATTTTTCGATCAATGATCAGTTATACTTCTACTAAGTATCTCTCCTCAGATGTACTCCTGAGCACCACGCCCAGAGAAGACCTGCCCTGGTGTTGTGACACCGCGCTCCGTGAGACTGAAGGTCCTCCGGCGTCACCTCGCCGCTGCCTGATGGAGGATATTTATGGCTCAGCGTTAATGATATGCTCGGGCAAAGGCCACCGAGACACAAATGAGAGGACGAGGCCTCCGGGAGACCGTGGAGTTCGGACCCGAGCTCTGGCACAACCGCCCCCCCCCCCCCCCAATATACTGTGAAACCATAAAGGAGCCACCATGTCCGCGCCCTTCCTCCTTCTGCTTCTTCCCTCACTCGATGATTTCTTTATGGATCTAGACTTGGTCAATGTGTGTATGCGTGCAAACGTCTCCATAGCACTCGGTGCCGTAGGAGTGTGTGTAAGCATTACACCCGACTCGTCCCAGTTTCACAGCACTGCGGCCTGGTTTTACAAACACACGCACAACTTTTGTTTAACCAAGAGTTGTTGTTTTTTTTGTCTTCTATTTTGTTGTTCAAAATTTTCAATGATTTAACAACATTTTTTATTTTATTTATTCATTTATTTAATTATTATTTTTTATTTATTTATTTATTTTTCCTCTCTAATTGCTGTTTGTGGAACCTGCTGCTGCTGTAACACAATAATTTCCTTCACAGGATCAATAAAGTCTATCTATTTATCTAACTATCCAACATAAAAATGACTCTGTAGTAAATTATAAACTTTTAAAAAGTTGAAAAAAAAAAGACTTATTGGACTTCTCATTACTGTTATTGTTCTTATACTATTATTAAAAAAAAAAAAGAAATGGTTAAAAGAAATGACATAGTAAACTCTTAAAAATAAAAATTAAATATTATATTTATTAAGTTAGTCTGCTGTTTCTATTCCTAATTCTAACAGCACACTCTATATACTTAAATACAAATTAGGATGAAAGTAAATCCATGATAAATCTTATAAAATAAATAAATTAATTAATAAAAAATTTATGCATAAATATGATGAAGCCATATTATAAAATACTATTATTGTTTTTCTTAATGCAGCCAAAATTATAGGTGTTTTAAAAAAATTTCCTATTTTATATAAATCTGTAAATTTTGATTCATACATCTGTTTTATAATTAAATAATTAATCCACACTCTCATT
>JAQMYJ010000018.1:19514947-19532659 GCA_030014305.1 Clarias laeviceps | reverse complement strand
GTGTGTGTGTGTGTGTGTGTGTGTGTGTGTGTGTGTGTGTGTGTGTGTGTGTGTGTGTGTGTGTGTGTGTGTGAATTCTCCAGCTGAAATCCTTCAACTTCCATCAGTTTTATTGCTCTTACAAACGAACAATTTCGGTGTCTACATTGCCGTGAAAAAGTATTTGCCCCTTTCAATTACAATTTTTTCAATATTTGTCACACTTAAATGATTTGGATCCTTAAACAAATTTGAACATTACACAAACATAACCTGGATAAATACAAAATGCATTTTTTTAAATGATGATTTAATTTATATAGTAAAAAAAAAAAAAAAAAAACTGTCCAAATCTACCTGGCCCTATGTGAAAAAGTAATTGCCCCCCTCTTGATAAATCATGAATAAACTGTCAAATTAAATGTCACTTGCCAGACCTGGGCCTGATTACTGCCAGACCTGTTGAATGAAGGAATGACTTAAATATAACCTGTCTGACAAAGTGAAGCACGCTTAAAGATCATGACGATCTAAAGGGGGCAATTACTTTTTCACGACACTGTATGTAAATGAGCTCCTGCTGAGACACTCCCCTCAAGACAGCAGCAGAGCTGTGCAACAAGCCGGGGGAGGGGCTTTTATTATATGAGCTCACGTTAGGGGGAAATCTAATTGGATTATTTAAGCTCCGCCCCCCCAATACAACAATCGAAAAAGTACAAAAAAAAATAATTTGTTTCGAAATGTTCTTTAAATGTTTAAAAATGATTAAAAAGTGAATTTGCATAAAAAGCGTCCTTAAAAACTTTAATCTATCTATTGTATCATTAACAACATGAAAGTGATGTTGTGTTACAGCTGTAGTCTTATGATATTTACCAAAAGGGCAGCAAAAGTAATGGCACCCGCCAGCATGAATATTCCATCTACAGCAGAATTTTAAACATTACATAGTGGATATGAAAATAAGATGTTCTTTCACAAGGTCTGTTTTTTCCAAATAAAACCACTTAAACACACACACACACACACACACACACACACACACACACACACTACCTCTGTCCTCACACAATTTTATAACTGATTTGTCGTTGGTCTTTCAGCTGCTCCAACTTTTGATATATTTTACTCTTTGGACACTCGAGTCAACTTTAATTATTAATTTCTCTATTTCTGATCTTTTACATAATCCTACAATTATAAGAAATTGTATTTATGTTTCTTTCAAATAAAAAAACTAAACACACACACACACACACACACACACACACAATGTTTATTAATGTGAGAAGGTGAAGCAAGCAGTCAAGGTCAGTCCACACTGCCTGAGAACAGGACACCTGGGCCTTGTGTTGTCGGTGTGTGTGTGTGTGTGTGTGTGTGTGTGCACAAGATTCAGCAATGCACTGTTTCTGACCCAAAACCTTTTACCACCACGGCTTTTCCTCTATTAAAGCATCCAGTCTTCAGAAACATTCCAAAAGAATTCACAATTAAAATTCTAAAATATTTCTAAAATTTTTTTAATGATTTACAGAATTAAAAAGTTTTGACATGAATTTTTTCAGTATGACATTGATTTAGAGTAGTTAGTGTGTGATAGTTAGGGTATGATGTTATTTTGTGTGTGTGTGTGTGTGTGTGTGTTGACGACAGATGAGCTGTGGACGTGACAGAGTGACTCTGTGGAGCTGCGAGCTGCTGATCGAGACTGGCCAGAGCAGGACAGAGGAATGTAACACCGATCACACACCACACCGAGTTAAAAATACAAGCTTACGTCTTCTGTCTCGGGCACTTTAACATTCCCTTTACATCATAATCACTCACACTCAGCTCGTTTTCATCTCACACACACACACATACCACACACATCACCCATGTTTGCAAATTGTCTCACAGATTAAAGCATTAAATCAACTTAACAAGTTTCTGTATTTAAAAGTTAAAACATTTCACATCATCACTGTTAAACACGAGTGTAATATAATAGTAGCATTAAACAATAAGTATTCTCTCTCTCTCTACTGCACTGAATCCTGTACAAGGTCACGTTAGGCCTGGCAGAGTACAACATGGACGGGGTGCCATTCCATCACAGGGCACAAGCACACACACACACACACACTGAGCACATGGGGAGAACATGCACACAACTCCATGTACACAGACCTGAGGTGGGATTTGAACTCAGAGCCTGGAGGTGCAAAGTGACAGTGATAACCATGCTGCCACGCATTAATTATTATAATCATTCATTTATAGTTTATAGAATAATAATAATAAGAGGAGAACTTAATTGTATTTTTATGGCTTCATTATTATGTTAATAATATTTTGCTGTTATTATTGCCTTAATAATATATATTGTGTATACTAATAACAACAACAATAATAATAATAATAATAATAATAATTGTTATTATTATTATTATTATTATTATTATTATTATGAAGATATTTAAATTTAATTTTATTTTAAAAAATACAAAATACTATTATATATGGTTAACAGTGGGTGTATAATTATTATTTTTTTAAATCATTGTTGTTCTTGTTTTTGTTATTCTTAGTGTTATAAATAAATAAATAAATAAATAAATAAATACATAAATAAATAAATAATCATTAATTCATAATAATAGTTATGAATTAATGTTAGCAATAACTATTCATAACAATACAAATATTCACACAAACAGACAAATTTTTTTTAATTACAATAAATACAATACAATGTTACATAAATATAGATATACAGTAATTTTAAATCAATATTAAATAATATTGATTCAAATACATTTTATACAAAGAAAAGGATTTTTCAGCTACGAAGCCCAGACTTCACTCCTCATGTGCATCAGTGAGCCCTGGCCACCCATAACCCTGCCACTAGTTCACAGGATTTCCTTACTGGTAGCACTTATGGTCTGTCCTGACCACTACAGACCAGGAACAAGAGCTGCAGTTTTTGGTATTTGGTCGTCTAGCCATCACAATTTGTCCCTTCGTCAAAGTTGCTCAAGTTCTTTTACGCTTGTCCATGTTTCTGCTTCTAACACATTAACTCCAGGAACAAAATGTTCTCTTGGTGCCTAATACTGTATATTCCACCCAGTTCCGGCCGCCATTGTAACGAGATATTGTAACTGTTGCTACAGTGTCAAGGCCCTAATTGTGATGAGTCACACGAAAAAATTTTAAACTGCAGCTCTTGTAGGATGTTCCTGGTCTGCAGTGTTCAGGATCCGAGGAAGAAAAAACAGTGAAGTGGAAACTCAGTCACGGGTGGCCAGGGTTTACAGTCGGCTCACAGGTTGACCCGCGTAGTCCGATCCAATAGTGTAAGTCTGGGGTAGCTCAGTGATTAAGGCATTGGGTTATGGTTTGGAAGGCCCCAGGTTCAAATCCTACAACTACCAAGTTATCCCTGTTGGGCCCATAAGCAAGGCCCTTAACTCCCAACTACTCAGAGGTATAATGAGATTTTAAACAATGTCGCTCAGGAGAAGAGCAAATGCCCAAACGTAATTCTGGTTCTCGTAGAAAGGAGTCAGAACACACACACAGTGCGTCACTCTTTGAAAAGTCGGAATAATAACTGCTTCCTTTACTTTCCTCATCATTAACTGTTATGTATCGTTAATATTACATATTATTATTATTATTATTACTAAACAACTATCAGTAACTGATAGTAATTATTACAGTGGAACCTTGGATTACAAGCATAATTCGTTCTGGAGTGGGCTCGTATTTCAAAACACTCGTAAACCAAATAGAATTTTCGACTTTTCACACACGCGCGCACACAACGGAAACACTGTTTTATCGGAAAAAATAAACAAGAAATCTGTCTAATGACACTCGATTGAGCGACAAACTAACGGTATCACTGCTGTAAAGTAAAAATAAAACAAATTAACCTGCAATTTACCTTTGAAAAGAATAGCGACAGAACAGAGTTTCTGTGTAGAGCAGAGAGAAAGAGCGTGTGTGTGTCTGTGAAGGTGAAGGTGAAAGTAGGAGGGGTCTGTGTGTGTGTGTGTGTGTGTGTGCACAGACACAAAGTGCAGGCTGATACAAAGAGAGAAAATGGATCTTTAACCTCTCTAATGAGACTTGCTTTTGCTTTACACGCGCGCTGTACACACACGCATACAGACACAAAATAAAATATGTTTCACACACACGTGGTCACAGTGTTATAGTAAACAGTACACATGTGCACGGATGTTGATTATACCAGTGAGAGACGAGCACTAAGACCCAGCGGGGAGACGATTTCCCACAATTCCGTAGCACAAGAGAGAGAAAAACCGTTGGGTCAGTTGTGATCACGTGACGCTCGGCGTCAAAACAAGAAGCGTGTGATACATGATACTCGGTACTCGTAAACCAAGGCTTGTTCGTTTTCCAAGTCAAAATTTATTAAAAATCTTTGCTCGAGGTTTCACTGTATTATTATTTAGTATTTACTGTATGGACTATTATCACAGTCTGAAAGCTCCTATGAGTTGCGTGCAACTGAGTTCCTAATGGAATTTATTGACATCATATAGGACAGTAATGGAGTCTAATGGTGACCTTTAATAGTGAACGAGGATGTACGGATGTACAGGACAGTGTTTACAGCTATTTAACTGACTTGGGATAATATTCCACTAAAACACAACAGATCAAATGGACTCCATCTGAGATTGGTGTATTTATTATTATTATTATTTTTATTATTATTATTACTATTATTAATTATATGACTTAAAACATGAGACGCTTAATAATAAGTGTTAAACAAGTTCCGCGTTAATAACAATGTAATAACAGTTATTTATTATTTTTGTAGTTTAATGTAATGTGCTGTGCTGCAGCAGACGTGTGGAAGTGGTGACGGCGTGAAGTGCAGGTTTCCGCTTTTCATATCAAATCGGAGATGAGCGCTATCGCTGAATGCTTCCTTATCGAAAAACAATTTGGCTGCATAGAAAGATACTGGTGTAGATTTCCTCTGTCCTGTGGGTACAAGGGTCCTGTTTGCTCTGCACACACACACACACACACACACACACACACACAGAGGTCCTGCACATCATTTTGCTCCACCATCATATTCATACACTTTAATCCCACCTCATATCACTCTAATCATCTCAACATAAATCAGAAATAATTCACATTTTTGATGGATTTTTCACCCGCAAGTTAGATTTCTACATTCCGAAGCTTGAGTATAATTCCAAGCAAAGTGTTTAAAAATGAACCTGAACCGACCTTATGTACTAATGAGGGGGAAAAAAAACTAACAGTAATAATTATCTTAATATCACTAATGCTGTGTTATTGCTCAGAGTCATGGCTGTTGAAGGTGCAGTCAGCGATTTTGCTAGAAGTTGAACAAAGTTCGGTATTTGGAAATTCACCTCCAAAAATGACGTCCGCGTGATTGTCCTGGACTTGAAGACTTAAAATCTAGTGCAGTAAAGGGAGAAGAAAAAGATTAATGTGCAATATGATTTTCAGGGGTTTTCACCGTTACATTGTACCTCCAGGTTCTGGGTTCGACTCCCACCTTGGGGTCTGTGTGCATGGACTTGGCATGTTTTCTCTGTGCTCGGTGGGTTTCCTCTGGGTATTCCGGTTTCCCCCCACATGCATATTAAGGTTAACTGGCGTTCACAACTTAGCCCATAGTGTGTGAGTGAGTGTGTGTGTGTGTATGTGTGACTGTGTTCCCTGCGATGGATTGGCACCCCGTCCCGGGGTGTACCCCATCTCGTCTCCTGGGATAGGCTCCAGGCCCCCCATGACCCTGTTTACAGGATTATCCGGTATAGACGTGAGTGAGAGTGAGTGAGTTGTTGCAACCAAGTAATCTGATTAGACGAGAGCCATTCCATGAGTGCTGATAATAGACGATAACAGCACTGGGACATTTAACTATATGTATCACCCGGCGTCCCAGGTGTTCTAATAATCGTTAATTACACTAACAGTGTGTGTGTGACAGTAGGTCTGTACAGTCCGCAGTACTGAGGAGAGAGCAGCTGCCTGACAAAACCCTCATACACAAGAACACACATCTGATAATGTTATGTGTCTTAAACAACACGCTGCTTTAAACTTCGGCGTTAAAGTCGTTCCATCTATCCATCCATGCTCTTTTATTTACAGTTACAAAGCTAACAAGGCAGAATTCCAAATCCCTCTCTAACTACTGATCAAGGCCACTACTTGGTGTGTGAAACAAGGGATTGTATTGTACATCCTACTAAAGTGCAATAAGTGGAAATACAGTATAAAGAAAAAAACTTGTGGACGGTCCAGAATCTCTGTCCAGAAACTACTTTCACCAGCAGCCGCATCAGAGCCGTGCTGATATCCAGCACAACAGCACTCCATCTCGTATAATATTACTTATCAGAGACAATTTCAGGCACATCTCACTTTACACACCGATGTTAAAATTGGACTTTTGATTTGATGAAAAAACGAATCAGTGCTTATAGTAATATGAAGACGTTATAAACTGTTATTTAAGGGATGACACATTTAAGCGAGTGCAGTTAGAGGAAAATAATCAACAGACATTCGTGAACAAGGAAAGCTTAATTTCTGCGTTTTATTCCTCTAACCATGTTCATGATTTTAATGAGCTATTTAAATTGCTATTAGAAATGACATACATTTAATCAATCTATGATGACATTTGGTTTTGTTAGAAACTTTATTTGAAAATGTAAACACCACGTTATTTCTTTACGATCTGACCTCGCCCCTCCCCTTTCTCCCACCCCCCAGATTTACCCCTTTAATCTGCTGGAGTGTTCTGTCGGTGATAACAGGTGAGCAGCGCCCCATCGAGCAGAGATGCCTGGCTGGGTTGGGGGATGGAGATGTTTGCGTGTGTGTGTGTGTTTGAGAAAGAGCCCTGTAAGACGGAGCCTCTGGGTCAGCATGAGGTTATCCTGACCCTCATTTGAGCCTGAGCCACAGTGTTTATCAAGGCAGAGAGGCAGGAGGCAGGGGGCAGCAGGGCGCCAGGGTGAGGCGGGGGGGGGGGGTGTTGTGGGGTGGAGGAGCTTTACTGAAGGTGTCTGTCAAGGATGGCGCTCTTTTCTCTCTAGCACGGAGCCGCAAGGCCGTTTCGGGGGAGCGGGGCAGATAAATAGCCCTGTAATCACGTCCTGCTGACCCTGGGAGGCAAGAAATAGTGGCGCTCTGTGTTTCTGTGTATGTGTGTGTGTGTGTGTGTGTGTGTGCTTTAAATTTCTACATATGCAATCGTTGCATTGCATTCACTCACACTTTAGTGTTTGTACAGCTTGCAAAATGAAATGTTTATATTTATGCTAAATATTCTCGGGCAGGGTTGGGCGTGATGTCTGAAGGAGGGGCGCGAACACGGGGGCCGCGTTAACCATTAACCGCCTCGTATAACCTCGTTACTGATTGACGCCCCGCGTTCTCGATGCTCGTCCTGACCCGGGACGTGTCCTCCGTGTGCGCAGGTGTCTCCTTATCCACCTGAATCGTCCGCCAGCCCGTGCACTCGTCCCTCCCCCCCCCCCCTCACTCCCTCCAACTCAACATCCAGAGCAACTCCTTATCCTGTCCTCTGTAATCGCTTAGGAATAAAGACGCCTTTTACAAAGCGCAGGAAGTCCAGGCTGACATTTTAATGCCTCCTTGTTTTCCCTCAAGGGCAGAAGTTGTCCTGATATACGGGAGCAGTTGTTCAAGCCTGGCGAAACTATAGACTCGCAATTTCCAAACTTTTATTCAGAGCTCGTATTAAAGTGGAAGAGCGACTTTGTTTTGTGTGTGTGTGTGTGTGTGTGTGTGTGTGTGTGTGTGTTTGTGTGTATTCTATAGCGAAACCGTCTGTTGTAACGTTGTTCAAACTTCTTTTTAACATATGACCATATTATCATCATTAAATTATCATTCATTTCTTTCGCTTGTCGTTTTCTAAATAGTTGAACATACAATATATCACACGAACTAAATCCTACGTATTGATCAAACTTCCAGGTGACTTCGTCAGATTCCAAGTAACAGCTTTAACATACAGTAGTGTGTTGTTTACTCCAGATGACTTTAATGATCATTAATTGTATAATAATTATATAATAACATTAGCGTATAAGCAGTGACTCGCCTCTTACAGTATTCGACAGTCCAAAGTCTGAGAACTATTATTTTATCATATGTAAGGAGTAACACACTCAGGGGTGTTGTGTAATAGGAAAATAATCAACGCCAGGGTGGAGCGATGCGGCCTGATGCAAAGTGGACAGAATCTTACTTTATTCTGACACTGCAGACTCCTTCCATACATTAGGCAACATATCAATGATTATGTAGGGTTCATTGTTAACAAGTGCGTTTAAATCATTTAATATTAGCCTTTAGATTATTTTCACTGGCTGGCATTGTAACATGTCAATGAGCTATTTGTGTATCTCTATTTATCCATCTATCCTTATTTATATCATATGTGACATATAAAAGTACAATATTACATCTTTACATCTACAATCATTACATCTACAAAATTTATCTGAGTGTATATATATATATATATATATATATATATACAGTATATATAAAACTCCCTGAGAAGACATGAGGAGGAACCTTGAGAAGAACCAGACTCAAAAGGGAACGCATCCTCATCTGGGTGAAACCAGACAGCATGACTCTAAATAAATCCTTTCTATAATTGTATGTTTAAAAGTTTAGTGGTATAACAGGGAATTTATTCTACAAGGGGTGTTCAAGTCAAACCGGGACTTCTCATAAATGAAGACATAAAAGCGGTTGACGTTTACAGAAAGCTCAGTACGGTGATGAGACTCTTAGCCGCATTAAAACATTTGAATGGCGCAAACATTTTAAAGAAGTCCATATGTCCGTGAATGAGGTTTCTTGGAGTCCACTGCAGTCGTTCTGCGAGTTGAACACATGATCCTTGAAAACTGATGGACAACATGTAGCCAACTTGCTGCAGAAAGAGACGCATCTGTCTGTGGGAACTGTGCACTCAGTCATTCACCAACACCACTTGCACATTACAGGAACTCGGATTGCCGCATCCCCCGTACAGCCCTGATCTCGCTCCAAGCCATTTCCACAAATGTGGGCCTTTATGGGAGTTCCTAGAAGGCCAGGGTTTCAAGCATGAAGCAGGCAGTCCGACTACCTTGATGGTATCCGAGCCCTGTTGAAACACTGGGATACGTGCATTAGTCCAGCAGGGGATTATAGCAAGACATAAAGCTAGTGTTTACTCTCGAAACTATTTGTATTCCGTTATTTTGCAAAATCTCTCTCAAAGTCTGAATCTCCATCAGTGAACATTTCACCAAAGTGGCCTTCATGTTATCTGGTAGAGACTTGCGTTCAAAAACTGCACGTGGCAGTTTCAGTTCCAAAAGGTAGTGCCAGCATACACAAGTCCTGTTTTACAGTGTTTTACGATGCATGTTTATTGACATGTACTCTACTACTCCTATAAAAGCACCAATCACGGTTATAGGAGCAGCATTTCCAGTTGGTCCCCATTGTGTCCTGTTGGTCTGAGAGACACTTTTACATAATGTGGGCACAATAGCAGATCTCAGAGAATGAGAGAGAGAGAGAGAGAGAGAGAGAGTGTGTGTTTGTGTGTGTGTGTGTGTGTGTGTGTGTGTGAGCGTCTGTTGGCTTGGCTTTGCAGGCCTGCGAGCAAACACAGCCAGGTACACAGAGCTACTGCCATTACAAGCAGGCCAATTGTTCCTAGGTGATGGAGCTTTGAAGTGCACAAGGTGAGAATGTGTTGTTTTTCATGTCAACATCTCAGGAACAATTGAGCTGTGCTCTCTCTGAAAGGCATCAGGGATTAATGTTTAAAAGAAACCAGGGCTCATACAAGGGTCAGGTGTACTCCACATGCTTTACCTCTCTCTCTCTCTCTCTCTCTCTCTCTCTTTTACATTTTCGATGGAAGGAAACATATTGGAGGTTAAAGGGTTTGAGTGTAATTCTTCTTAAGAAGCCTTGTGATGACCGTTTATCATCTCTGTGCCTGAATATCGTGTCCTGTTTATTATTACTGAATATCAGGACGGCTCGATATCCCAAGCCATGATGTCATATCTTCTTGGAGACGGATATGTAATCTTCATTTTTTTACAGATATGCTTTCCTAAAGCAGGACGAGTCGCATCACCCCAGATGAGTGACACTCGTCTGACTGCGTCATCACAGTGGTTTGCATATCTTGTTTGTGGAATCTCTCTATCGGATGGACGGAGAGTCCCCGACCTTCTCTGCAGGACCCAGATCTCATCAGGTTCTGGCGTTCTCTAAACATCAGGCTCCTTGGAGGGCCAGCACCATGACTTGATCAGGAGAAGATTATCAAAACACACCATGGGTGGGGAAGGGAGGAGGGCTTAGAGGTGCTAACTATTGAGTATTTGGCAGGTGGGGGGGTCATTATTAAGCTCAGTAGGTGGGTGGATTGAGGCTTGGTGGGTGGGGGGGGGGGATCATAATGAGTGCTCATTGACTTTCTCCTTAATTATTATTATTATTTTTAAAGAGTTGTATTAAGCATAAATTATATTTATTCCTGGACATTTCAAGTCAAGTCACATTCATTACCCATGTGAACAATAAAATCACATAATGTCAAACATTAATGAAATAAAATCCAAAATAAAGTCATAAAATGAATGAAGCAATAAAAAAAGCAGTAAAAAGGTGAAATCACTGATGATGAGATTTCAGGTCAAGCTTTTATTTTTTTTTTTTTATAAAAAATGTATAGAAGTTTTTCATTTTATAGAAACAAATAATTTTATAGAATTTTATCATTATTATTTTAATTTTATAGGACAAATTATTTTTCTAGAAATTCTTTTTACTTTTATTTAAAAGAATTATAGAAAAATGCATAAAAATGTTTAATTTTATAGAAACTTTTTAATAGAATTGAATATAATTTCTTTATTTTAATTTTATAGAAAAAATAGTTTTCTATGAAATTTATTTTAATTTTATAAAGAATATGGAAAAATATTTATTATAAAAATATAGAAAAAACACATAATTTAGAGTACAGGTTACATTCAAACCTCATTTGAGTCTGAAGAATCTAATAATGGCCTGTTTCTTAAATAGAATATAAACACAAATGCAAACTATAAAACCAAAAGTATGTGCACCCCTGACCATCACACTTACAGTATGCATCCTTATTTAATGTCCCATTATACAGTAGATTTATTTTCTCTTTGGTGTTATAATGTGCTCCACTTTTCTGGGAAGATTTTCTTGGATTAGCGTTTATTCAGCTATGAGAGCTTTAGTGAGATCAGGTGCTGATAATGTGATGCCAAGGAGGCTCTAGTTCCAGTTCATCCCAAAAGTGTTGAGTTCAGTCAGGGCTCTGTGTGGGACACGCAAGTTCTTCCAGTCGTTGTCTTCATGAAGTTGGTTTTGTGGATCTAGTGATCACAGGAGTAGTATTACGTTGGATAAGGGTTTGGATCTTGGATGAAGTTCCAGTGAAGGGAAACTTCTCTTATGCTGAAGAATAAAGAGACATTCTATATAACTGAGTAGTGGGGAAGAGGTTGAGGAAGAACCACATATACCTGGTGTTCAGGTGTCTGTATCTGACATGGGACCAATGGAAGAACATGGTAGTGTATGAAATAAGCTCCAATAATAAAAAAAAAAAGCAGTTCACATCTGATTTCACTTTTTATATTGAAAATTTGTGAAAAATTTTTGATTAGTGCCTTAATTAGTCCATTTGGAAGACTAAAAATTTTACTTTCTGTCTTCACTTTTAATAACTCAAGTAAATCTTCTATGAAGATGTAGTTAATAATGAACTTTATGATCCAAGTTCTTTCACCTGGATCACCTCCAATGAATTTACAACAGTCAATCTGAGACCTCTCTTTCTCCAACTATATATGATTATATATAAAAGAATCAGGATTACCGGCAAAGAAACGTTGTTAAGTCGGGTATAACTTCAACAGCTCAGGTTTCACAAGGAGCTTGATGAGAACGAAGAATATTACATGAGAAATATTGTTTTACACTGTAAGAAAAAAATCAAACAAACAGGAAAACAATTGTGTTGAGAACTCGCTGGTCTCGTAAATGTGACTGGTCTCATAAAGCGCTCTGAAGTATAAGGAAATGTTTTTATGGGTCGACAGACAGGATTGAGAGCTGTTAGTGGGCTAGTAGTTTCAGGAAACCTCTGAAGCTCGCAATGCTTTCTGCTTTCGACCTCTTCAGGATTTATGTGCAGGTAGGGAGTTCTGGAGGTGTCGTAAAAAATGCAGTGGAGAGTTAGCTAATACATGCTGCACTGGCGCTACACGGAAGTTTGAAGACTTGGATTTGTAATGGTTTTTAAAAGCCAAAATTAGGGCACCATCCACCAGAAACCATCAAGAAACTATCCAAAATTAATTCTGTGAAAGTTCCACTTAAAAGAGGCATCAAATACCTTCTGAAAAACAAACGCAACAACTACAAAAAACAAAAAACAAACAAAACAAACAAAAAAAACAGTAGGGTTGTGTATGCTCAAATATGAAACTAACAAACATGTCGAAAATTAAAAACCAATCAGTCTGGGAGAAATGGGAGGGGAGCGACACATTGTTTATCGATGGAGTCACGTCTTTCTTTTTCTTTCCAGTAGGGACCAGAGGTGCGCTCAAACACTCCATTCCCGCCATGAGTAAACACAGAGGCAAACAGTGAGGCTGGCTAAAATGGTGCCTGGTACAGCGCTGGTACAAATCACACATGAGGAAGAAAAAAAAAGCACCTGATAACACCATAATTGGAGAGTGTCGAATGTGTATGTAATTTCTGCCCGAACAAAGACCTTGTCACGCTGTTGAAACTGACATTGTGAGTCATTGTGTGTCTGTGTTCGCAAAACACTCTGCGAAAGGCGTGGTGTGTTTGCGAGTGTAGGTGCAAGTGTCGGGGCCACGGGAGACTTTGGGACTTTTCATACGGTCACTGAAGGACATGGGGAAATAGGGCCGTATCGCAGCGGACATGTTTGTTGCGTCTGCACTTCAGTGGAGTGGGTCGAAGTCTTATCACGGCTGCAGTGAAATCATTTGTTCTGTGGACAAAAAGGTTTCGGAAAAAAAAAAAAAAATGTGTGAAGCATGACAGCAATTTTCCATGGAAAAGTCAAAGGCGTTTAGTGTTAAAGGTAAACGCCTGGAAAAGCTCCACGGTCCTCATTTAGCAGTGTCAAGAAAGGCCATGTTTTAGAGGGACCTCTCTGTAAATTTTTTTGGGAGGGGAATCAGTTGATAAATATATAAATGCAAAAACACTGAAATAGCTGTGAGAACTACAAATGAAGCAGAGCAAAAATCATCAGTCTAAAATAATATGAAATCAATTGAAATCAAGTCATTATAAATGTAATTTATTGTTTTGTTTTATTATTATTTTTGAAGCCATTAAAGCAAATTTTTTGCTGTGTTTTTTAATAAACATATATAAGGCTCATGATTGTGCAGTATAAAGTGACATCCTTGTTTTCAGTACAAAATAGGCAAAATGATACGCAAAATTTTAGTTTATTTTAACCAACTATACTAACATGACTGAGCAAAAAGTAAAAAAAAAAAAAAAGGGTCACACAGGCAAAGAAATAGCACAGATACAAATTTCGAGGGTTTTACATTTTTGTGAAGTCATTCCAGTGGTGGTAAAATTTACTCTTTATAAAAATAATGATACTTTTGTTCTATCTTATACAGGTATCATAGGTCATTGACCCAGGTATCTGTGTCGCTTTGAGTTTTAAAGGTTAAAGCAAACATTGTGGGTAAAATATAAAATCAAGTGAAATAAATATAATCTATTTATTTATTTATTTATTTATTTTTTAAGTGAACAGTATGAATAAAATAATTACACTGTAATGGTAGGCATGATCCGTGAAAATAAACATGCACTTGTGAGAATCATAAACGAACAAATTGTGAAAAAAATAATAAGTAAGTAAATAGAAAAATTTCTTAAATATTAAATAGAAAATAGAATGAAGAAATATGACCAGTTTGATCGTTAAAATAAAATGTTAGAAAATTATACTTAATGATTTTTAGTATTTTCAAACACCATTTATTTATTTATTTATTTATTTATTTATTGCTAATGACACAGCCTTGAAAAATAAATATGATTTTTTTTTTACCCCACATTTTATACACTTTTATTATTTTACGATACTTAACAAAAAAAATCGATTATGATGTCTGAAGATTCATCATTAGTAATCTATTTAAATTATTCGTAATATGTAAACACAAATGCTTGTGTAATTGTGTGATTTCATTTTATTTAACCTCAGTCTGAGTGTGGAATGAAGTCAAAGCCAGTTTATTAATGGTGTGATGAATAATTATTGCCATACAAAGGGCGTACATGCCATTAATTTTGCCTAAAGCTTAAAGCCTTGGTTTATTATTTACTTTTATTATTTGGCCTAATGTTCCATCAGTGTGTAAAGGTGTGTTGTTACGAAAGTCAGGAATGAAAGTCCAGACCTACAGAAAGCTTATGGGTGTTGAAACGGGTCATTATACAAACTTTAATTCCTTCTTCTAACTTTTTTTTTAATTATTTTTTTTAATGAGATGACACTTGCTTGTCATTTGTCCATGATAAGACCTGACAGACAGAAGCCGGTGTTCCCTCTTCTTAGAGATTATCTTTTTTTCCCCCCCTAACACCAGTGTCAGACCTCCATCCTGTATAAGGCATTAAAATGACCTTGCATATTTGCAAAAACAGGCCTGTAGGCCTAACCCTGATATGCTTCCTCTGTTAGAGACAACACAGAGTCCTTCAGACTCGTCACGCTGCCTATCAGGACGTCTGCTTCTCTCCGTCTCTCTCTCCGAGTCTCCGAGTCTTGGCACCAGGTGACGTAGTGGGTGTTGGAGCTGATAGCGTGCGCTGTGGCTTTTAAACAGCTGATTCAGGGAAAAAGTAGCAGGATCTGGAGCGTGGAGGCTAACCTTCTCTTCTTAGACAAAACACAGGCCTGGGGGCAACAGGATGAAGGCTGAGTGGATGAAGCACAGAAAGAACAACAAGGGCTACAGAATAGGAAAGTTTAGAACAGGAGAAGAAAATGACTCGGAGGGTTTAGAAAGTGCTGGTGGTAGTGTAAAGGAGGAAAACTCTTTAGTGGGAATGAATCATGAAGTCATCCGTGACAAGCCATTGTTTCTTTTTTTTTTTTATATGACCACAACGTCCCCTATTTCACATCTTTTCTCTTAATTTATTGCATTACATATAGACAGATTAGTTTAAAAACATCCCAGTGTGTGAATGATACACGATTTTCCAGAGGTGGAAAAATGGTCGTGGGCCAGTGCACGGCTAAATATAGCTGCCAATAGGTCCAGAGTACATGAAGCAGAAGGAGCCCGATGGCCATCTGAGCGAGCGCTAATGGCTTTTTAAACACTTGAATCTAATGACTGATGACTGAGGCTCTTATCTGTTATTCCAGCACATCTTCTGCAGGGGCTTTCACGAGCCCGACTGCCTCCAGGCCTCAGAGAACCGTGACTGGTCGCCCCCTATTCACCGCTAATGACGCCTCATAAACATGTAATAAACATTTAAGACAGATCTGATAGAGATGGTGTGGCTGACATGTACTTTTTCTTTTTCTTTTTTCTTTTAAGTTTATCATTGGTAATGGGGTTTGAGAAAATTGTGTGTGCTGAAGCAACACCAGATCATAACACTGTCTCCAGAGGCTTGTACAGTGGACACTATGCAGGATGGATGCATCGCTTCATGCGCTTCCCCTTCTTACCCTGACTCGTCCATCACTCTGGAATAGGCTCAATTTGGACTCATCAGGTCACATGACCTTTTTTCATTGCTTCAAAGTCAAATCTTTATGCTCCCTTGCAGACCGAAGAATTTTGTCCGATGAGTCTCACTAACAAGTGGTTTTCTTATCAAGACACAGCTGTTTGGTTCCAATCCTGTGAGTTCTCATCACATTATTTGTGTGCGTGTTTACAGAAGTGCTCTTACTTTCACTATTAAATAATATTAAATCTAAACTTTTTTTGGGGAAAAATAATAATGTTTTGAACAGTTCTTTATCAGTTCTTTTTGTGATTTCTTTGCTTGATGCACATCAACAACTTAACCATTTTGAAATTATTACCCTTTTGTGGCCAGGCAGTGTATCTTAAATTATAGAATATTTAATATTTTGAAATGACTATAAATCAGTTTTAAGTGCCTTTACTAATTTCAAGCTTCTTTCTCAGACTACTAAAGGCTTAAAGTTAAAAGTATAATCTCTCTCACCTAAAACAATTTTCTGTTAAAATGAATGAAAATATCTAGAAGTAGGTTTAAAAAAATATATCTGTTTTATTGCAATTTAAAAAAATACTGCTTATAATTGACTACATTACGCCATTTTTGTTTGATATCGCATGATTTTTTTAGTGCATCAAAAAATTATGAGGAAAGGAAAAGAGTTATATTTAAGACCATGAGTAAGTATATGTTCAACAGGTGACCGAGCTAATCCACTACGTAAATGTTGTAATATATCATTTTTCTTCCAAATTATTGTAAATTCTTTTTTGTTCTTTATTTTGCTGAAATGTTCAGATAGTTATGGAAACAAATAATGTCCAGTTGTAGTGAAAAGCAGCCAAACCCATGACTGGGTGTGTCCCATGCTGCAGTGATCTGTGGGAAGGTTGTTAACATGCTCGCTATCAAAGGTCCCCTCTCTCACAGGAACGCACACACACACAAAGGTTTCTTTTACACCTGTTCAGTTTAATCATCTACCATTTCCAACAGTCGTGTCCAGCCTCAGCCTCACTCTCCAACAGACTTTGCTGACTTTAACACTCATCCTGTAAAACAGCAGAGTAAACACAGCATGTCTGCTATAATACAGAGAACCTGTCACACAAATACAGGAAATGACTCAATAGAGTTTAATAAAGTGTGTTTAATTGGTACAAATCAGTGTGGAGCTAACACAAACTGTCACTTCACACTTTGTTATACAAAGAATGGAGGGGGAAAATGTGTTCCAGATCTAAATCATTAATAATTTTTTTTTTATAATAATAAACAGATAGACAGACAAAAGAATTAAACCAAGATTAATCACTTCTGATTTATTTCCCAATTTTTACAGCAAGAAGAAATAAAAAAGGCACACAATAACCTGGTTACATAATTCTGTACACAATTTTTATTGAGGTATGTGGCTGTATTTAACCAATCAAACTCAAACTTATGTTCAAACATTATTATAATACACATTACCAATTTAGTGATTCTGATCAAGTAAAGATCAGCTGTTTTGTAGGACTTTTTTAAAATCATCTTTTAGGTTTCATCTTTTTGGCTTACAAAGCACCTACTGGAACTCATCATTAAAAGGCAGCAATTAAAAGAGATGTATAAAAGAATTTCCAAAAAATTGCATGTACCGTGAAACATCGAGAAGGTCATCATCAACAAGCAGAGAAAAATTAGACATTGCTCTAAAATTTAAATTTTACAAACGGACAAGAAGAAAACTTTTCAGGGAGTCTGCCAGTAGACGTACAGGAACATTAACAGAGCTGCAGGAACATCTGGAAAAAACTGATCACTTCCTGCATGGAA